>CM065134.1:18852500-18927500 GCA_033026305.1 Cirrhinus molitorella
GTCTATCTGTCTAGCTATTTTTCTGTCTGTCTGTCTGTCTGTCTGTATATCTATCTATCTATCTATCTATCTATCTATCTATCTATCTATCTATCTATCTATCTATCTATCTGTCTGTCTGTCTGTCTGTCTGTCTGTCTGTCTGTCTGTCTGTCTGTAACAGATAGATGTCCATCTGTCCATTCTTTTCATCCATCCATCCATCCATCCATCCGTCCATCTGTCTGTCTGTCTGTCTGTCTGTATAGATAGATGTCCATCTGTTCATCCTTCTATCTATCTATCTATCTATCTATCTATCTATCTATCTATCTATCTATCTATCTATCTATCTATCTATCTATCTGGAATAGATAGATGTCTATCTGTCTAGCTATTTTTCTGTCTGTCTGTCTGTCTGTCTGTCTGTATATCTATCTATCTATCTATCTATCTATCTATCTATCTATCTATCTATCTATCTATCTGTCTGTCTGTCTGTCTGTCTGTCTGTCTGTCTGTCTGTCTGTCTGTCTGTCTGTCTGTAACAGATAGATGTCCATCTGTCCATTCTTTTCATCCATCCATCCATCCATCCATCCATCCGTCCATCTGTCTGTCTGTCTGTCTGTCTGTCTCTGTCTGTCTGTATAGATAGATGTCCATCTGTTCATCCTTCTATCTATCTATCTATCTATCTATCTGGAATAGATAGATGTCTATCTGTCTAGCTATTTTTCTGTCTGTCTGTCTGTCTGTCTGTCTGTCTGTCTATCTATCTATCTATCTATCTATCTGTCTGTCTGTCTGTCTGTCTCTGTCTGTCTGTATACATAGATGTCCATCTGTTCATCCTTCTATCTATCTATCTATCTATCTATCTATCTATCTATCTATCTATCTATCTATCTATCTATCTATCTATCTGTTTCTACTTTGTCTGTCTGTCTGTCTTTCTTTCTGTCTGTCTGTCTGTCTGTTTCTACTTACTCTGTCTGTCTGTCTTTCTTTCTGTCTGTCTCTCTGTCCATCCGGATGGGTAGATAGAAAAATAGCTAGACAGATAGATAGATTGTCTATTTTTTCTGCATTTCTGTCTATATATCTTTTTGCCTGTCTGTCTATCTACATTTTTCTGTCTGTCTGTTTAGCATTCTGTCTATCAGTCTGTCCATTTAATAATTGTTTTGTTTGACTATCTGTTTATCCAACCAATGGTAGATGAGGTCTGTTCAGCAAATCTTGTTTGATTACTGCAATTCTGTTTGCTGACACTGGGGGCACAGGAATTACACACAACACCTTTAAGAATCTGGGTTACTTACACAAAGTTTTACATTTTAATCTAAAGTGGGAGTAACAAAAGTGTAGAGTTACTGAGATCACAGACCTCTTTTGTTGAGTTTTGAGCAAGGCGTTAACCCATAGGTTCCTATTACTATTAGCCTGTTACTGTAACAATATAGTGTACTATAAATCCCTATGAATACGTGTCCTAAGACTTTTTTTTACAACTGTATCATATGCAGGTCTTCAGATTTACTGTTTCACATTCTTTAATACAGCAGATTAACAGTGGCCCGATGCCTACTAAGGAGTCCTTGGAAAACTTCCAAGATGATTAAAGTAGTATTAAAAACAACTTAATTATGTAAAGATGTACAATGTGTAGAAAAAAAATACATGCTGCTGTGTTTATTGAGAAACATGCCATTTGTAACTTCTGGAATCAAAAACAAGTAGTTTTGCTATGATGACTGCATAAGTATCAGAATAAATATCTTCCACTTAATATTGTGTTAGACTGTGACGGTCTTGGATTCAAAAACGAGAACCACTGCATTAAGACATGTAGTTGCTGCTGCACACTGTCTGAGAAAGTCTCAGTGCTGTGACATTTGAAACAAGACACTCCCTTTTAGCAATAGGAATTCCCATTATTGCAAATGATTGTCTCGGTCAGTCTGTTAAACAACTTGACTGTCTGCAACTACTGTCTGTCACCAGTAAACCTTTGCCCTTTTTCTGCCACACAAAACATTCAATTTACTCTTTGTTTGCACAGAAAACAATAAAAAGCCCCAAATGACACAAAAAGGGTTGGTGGGCCATGGCTGGGCATGGAAGTGTGTGTCAGCACAGGGGATAATGTGCTCCATGTGTTGAAATCCGACACTGTGCATTGAGGCACAGCAGCATTAAGAGGCACACTGGTGATGGAGGGCTTCCTCCTGAGCTACAGACATGGGGCCAAAAACGTGGCGTATCCCCCCTCCTCCACTCTAGCTTGCTAAACTGCAACCCACCTCCCTCACCCCATCCAAAAGGCCTATAACTGGATCTGAGGACCACTGAAGGCCAGTAATTTAGAGTTGAGCCACAGAGCAGCTTAGTATAGCATGATACGATTCCTCTTCATCGTGGCATTCCCTGGTGCCTCTTAAATGTGCTCATCCTGAGAGATGTTAGAAGTTCTGGATGGCTCCACAATGTAATTTACTCTCCCCTTGTGGGTTTTTCTTCACATTCCCAGCTATTTCCTCTTTGCCCTACAGAGCAACTTCCTCTGTTTTGGTTTTGCTGACTAATATGACAAATATGAGCCCAGTTGCTGGCACCGTGAATATATGTGAGCTATAAGAAGAATGTGTCATGCCAATGCAGAAATACTTTTTAACTTCTAATTTCTTCTCTACATGGAAATCTTGGCCCAGTTTTTCACAACAGTGATTACAGTCCTTTTCATAATCGCATTATGTCTATGCAGCAAGGCAAATTAACCGTAATCACAGTTCCAAAAGTAAAAGATGGAGGTTTCGGCCTGTCACTCAAGACAATATTGTAGGCTTGGCTTTCTTTGCAGATCCAACTAATTCTCCAGAAAGACGTGACTGGGTTTTAATTTGAAACAGAAAGGCTGGATCTGTTCCCGAAACTCAATCAGAATTGATTTATAAAGTTGTGAACAATTAGCAGGCATGCGCCTGCCTAAAAGTAAGTGGTTGAGTTTTTGTCAGATATTACATAAATGTTCTACATTCTTTCAAAGTGTAATATATAGACTTTTTTGCATTTGTACCAGTTTCAAAAAATACCTTTAGATCGTTTTAATGTAAATTTTCATTTAATGACAAAAAAATAGCAAGTAAAAACATGTAATTTTCTTTCACTTTGAATACATGTAAAGACACATCATTTAAATGTATTAAATTAAGTAAAAAGTTGTCCACGCCACATGACTTTGGCAGGGAAATGTTTTTCAAATATTTAAGTAGTTTTGTGAAAAACATTTTTCTAAAAAATAAAAATACAATTTTATTGCAAACTATAAGGATATCTTCAGTAATATTCTCAATAAGATTTCATAACATTCAACAATAATAATATTTCATAACATTTCATAACATTTAGCAAGGCTATTTTGATATGATTTAGCAAATGGTTTATGTGAAAAGTCAATATGATGACGGTAATAATTGTGAGATAAAGTAACAATTATAAGATAAAAAGTGCTACCAAAAAGATGAAATGATGAGATAATCTCATAATTATGAGAAAAAACTGACTTTTATACTTTAAACTTTTTGTCATAATTGTGACTATATCTCATAATTATGACTACTGTGTGTCAGTTATGACTTAGTATGTCAGAATTTCAACATTTTTGTCAATTTTATTTTGATTTGATCAGTTATGACTTTTATCTCACACACATATATTTCATATGATTTAGCACTTTGGAAGCCCATCTACACTACATAAGAAAAAATAACTGACATGAAAAGTCAAAATTATGAGATAAAAAGTCTTAACTGCTATCAAAAAAAGAGCTAAACTGACAAAAAGCTGAAATTCTGAGATAAGCTCATAATTAGTCTAAAATAACATAATTTTTTTCATAAATGTGAATCTCAGTTATGACTACTGTATGTCAGTATGGCAGAATTTCAACATTGTTGTCAATTTTATTTTTATTTGATAATTTATCAAAAAACTTTTATCTTACACATATATTACATTTTATATGATTCAGCACTGTGGAAGCCCATTTACACTACATAAGAAAATCTATGAGATAAAGTCAAAATTATGATATAAAAGGTCATAAACGCTACAAAAAAACGCTGACATAAAAGTTTAAATTATGAGAAGGCCATAATTATGATCAAAAACTGACTTATTTCAACATTTTGTATCATAAACAAAAAATTATTTTTGTAAAATAATTGTATTATTTCATAATTATGACTCAATTATGATCTACTATGTTTCAACATTTTGGTCAATTTTATTTTCTTTGATCATTTATGACTTTTATCTCGTACATATATTTTATATGCTTCAGCACTATGGAGGCCCATTTACACTACATAAAAAAAAAATTTAAACATGAACATGAAAAGTCAAAATTATGATGGTCATAATTATGAGATTAAGTCATAATTATGAGGTGACAAGTAAAAAAAAATTGACAATTGTTGAAATTATAAGATAAACTCATATGACAAAAATGACTTTTATAATTTCAACTTTTGTCATAATTGTGAGTTTATCTCATAATTATGACTACTGTATGTCAATTACAACTTAGTATGTCAGAACTGCAATATTTTCGTAAATTTTTTTTTTATTTGATAATTTATGACTTATCTCTGTCAGGCATTCACCACAGCCACCTCCCTCAGAAGCACCTCCCACCAGAGCCCAATCACCTGAGTTCTAATCATCACCAGCTGTTTTCAATCAGACTCCACCCTTTATAAGACTCTTTCATTCAGTTACCTCTTGTCGGATCTACCGTTTGCACCCCCAACGTAGCTCTCGACCTCTCCATGCTCTCCACGCCACAAACTCTCTGGACTCTGGTTGCTAGCACTCTTGTTTGGACGGTTTTCACTACATCTCATCAAGGACCGTCAGATAAGCTCATACTGCCATACTCTCTTCTGTTTCATCTGTTCTACTCATTCATTGTCAATAAACCTACCTCTTCTGTGTTACTCCCATCTCAGTGTCTGTGTTGTGTGACAGAAGATCCGACCACTTACCGAACATGAACCCGGATGAGACCGCGTCACCCAGCCCCATCACTGAATTGGTGAATGCCCTGACGGCAGCGTTGAGACCACCTCCGATGCCGCCATCTGCCTCAGGATGTCCCATGGCCGTGCCTGCTTCCTTTGCAGGCGAGGTGGCTGAGTGTAGCGGGTTCCTCCTTCAGGTTAAACTATATATTCAAATGCAACCACAACAGTTCGCCTCGGAGAACGCCAAGGTAGCCTTCCTCATATCCCTTCTCACCGGTAAGGCACTACAATGGGCTAAAGCCATCTGGACTAATAATAATCCCATCATTCACTCCTTTGATCAGTTTGTCGGCCATTTCTCCGAGGTATTCAACACCGCTACCGGACCACTAACCATTTCTGATCAGTTGTTCCGTCTGCAGCAGGGCTCTTTCTCGATTCATGATTACACACTCCATTTCCGCACGCTGGCGGCGGCTAGTGGCTGGGATGAAGTAGCGCTGCTGGGAGCTTACCGTCATGGTCTTAATTCCAACATCAAAGCCGCCATGGCATTCTACGATGTTTCCATCGGTCTGGAGGCATTCTTGCAACAAACCACCCGTATTACCCAGCGACTGGCCGCCTGCCAGCCTTCAAATCCCGCTCCTCAGCCGACCTCGGTGGCAGCTAGGCCTCCAGTACCAGAACCCATGCAAGTGGATTCGAGCCGTCTCACGCAAGCTGAACGCACTCGTCGACTAACCTCTGGACTCTGTTTGTACTGTGGGAATCCTGGTCACGTCATTCGCAACTGTCCCGTTCGACCCCCCCCCCCCCCCCACGCCCCGTGGTGAGTACCATTCATTTAGAAATCAATACTGCCTCCTTGACTTCATTACCTGTAACGCTACATACTGCTGATATCTCGTTGTCTGTCTCTGCCTTGGTTGATTCAGGTTCATCAGGAAATTTCATCTCCTCGGACTGCTTAAGACAATTACAACTCAGAAGTCTACGCCATTCAACCATATACTCCGTTACTACCATTCAGGAAAAACCACTGGAGCGTGGGAAAATCCGGCATAAGTCTCCATCTATCACCTTACAAGTTGGATTATTTCATAAGGAGGACATTCAGTTTCTGGTACTGGAGGACTCCACCGTCAGCGTCATCCTGGGACGCCCCTGGCTACAACTACACCACCCCGAACTCCGCTGGGACCCCTGCGACATCAGTCGTTGGGGTGAACAGTGCCACCAACAATGTTTGTCTAACTTCCCTCTTCCTAGATCGGTTGCAGTTCCCCTTGCGTCCACCCAGGTTGAAAGCCCAGATCCAGCAATCCCCGTCGAGATCCCAGAGGAGTATTTGGCGTTCCAGGATGTGTTCAGTAAACAAGCTGCCACCCAACTACCACCCCATCGGCCATGGGACTGTGCCATCAATCTGCTGCCCGATGCTCAACTTCCTAAAGGACGTGTCTATCCTTTGTCCATCCCAGAGCGGCAGGCGATGGAGGAGTATATTGCGGAGGCATTACAACAAGGGTATATTCGTCCATCTATCTCGCCGGCCGCTTCTAGCAGCTTCTTCGTGGGCAAGAAGGATGGAGGTCTGCGTCCCTGCATCGACTACCGGCAGCTGAACTCTCAAATCATCCAACAACCTTACCCGCTCCCCTTGGTCCCTGCCACCCTCGAAGAGCTTCGTGGATCCCAGGTCTTCACGAAGCTGGACCTGCGGAGTGCTTACAACCTCGTTTGTATTCGTGAGGGAGACGAGTGGAAAACAGCATTCATAACACCTGCTGGGCACTATGAATACCTTGTCATGCCGTATGGGTTATCCATCAGTCCCTCTGTCTTCCAAACGTTTATGAACGAGGTGTTCCGGGAGTTCCTCCACCAGTTCGTCGTAGTTTACATTGATGACATCCTCATCTACTCCCGGAACCAGGCCGAACATCGCCAGCACGTCCAGCAGGTCCTCCATAAACTCTGTCGTCATCATCTGTTTCTCAAACTAGAGAAGTGAGTTCCACCAGCCATCAGTACAGTTTCTGGGTTACAACATCAGTGCCGAGGGTGTGCAGATGGATCAAGGGAAGGTCGATGCAGTAATGAACTGGCCACAGCCCACCAGCATTAAGGAACTCCAACGTTTCCTTGGTTTCGCAAACTTCTACCGACGCTTCATCCAGGATTACAGCACCTTCACGGCTCCTTTGACCTCCCTCCTGAGGGGTAAACCAAAACATCTGACCTGGAACCTCTCCGCTCACGAAGCATTCCATCTACTGAAGCAAATGTTTAGCACTGCCCCTTTACTACACCACCCGGACCCAGAACGTAGAAGTGGACGCCTCCACCATCGGCGTAGGGGCAGTGCTTTCCCAAGCGGTCGGCGACTCCTCACTCCTCCATCCCTGTGTCTTTTACTCCCGTAAGCTGTCTCCGGCGGAGCAGAACTACGACGTGGGAAATCGTGAACTGTTGGCCATCAAATTGGCCCTGGAGGAGTGGCGCCATTGGCTAGAGGGAGCCATTCATCCATTCACCATTATAACCGATCATAAGAACCTGCAATACATCAGAGAAGCCAAACGACTCAACCCCCGTCAAGCACGCTGGGCCCTCTTCTTCACTCATTTCAACTTCAAGATCACCTATCGACCTGGTTCTAAGAATATTCCCGCAGACGCCCTCTCACGCCATCATGCCAAGGACACTCTCCCAGAACCCGAACCTATCCTCCCCACTCAACTCATCGTCTGCCCAATATCATGGGACCTGGATCAACAGATCCAGGAAACCACCCTCCAGGAGCCAGCTCCGCCGGAATGTCCAGAAGGGAAGACCTATGTACCTCGCTCCCAACGTTTAACCCTTCTGGACACAGCTCATCGGTCTCCGGGCTCTGGACATCCGGGCAGCAGACGGACCCTCTCGCTCCTCCAATCTCGTTACTGGTGGCCCCGTATGGACCGTGACACCATCAGGTACGTCCAAAGCTGCTCAGTCTGTGCCATGTCTAACTCTCCACGACAACTCCACGGCAAACTGGTTCCTCTACCCATTCCCCAGAGGCCCTGGTCCCACCTGGGAGTGGACTTCGTCACGGACCTCCCCAACTCAGAAGGTAACACTTGCATTCTGGTCACTGTGGATCGTTTTTCCAAGTCCTGTAAACTCGTTCCTCTTAAGGGATTGCCAACTGCTATGGAGACGGCGGAGGTCCTATTCCACCATGTGTTTCGTCACTTTGGCCTCCCAGAGGAGATAGTGTCGGACCGGGGTCCTCAATTCATCTCTCACGTGTGGAAGGCATTCTTCAAATTGCTGGGTATTTCTGTTCATCTCTCCTCAGGATACCACCCACAGATTAATGGCTAGACTGAGAGGAAGATCCAAGAGCTTGGACGTTACCTCTGGTCCTACTGCTCCGAAGATCAGCACAGCTGGAGCAGGTTCCTCCCGTGGGCCGAGTACGCACAGAATTCCCTACGTCAGGAGACCACCGGATTAACGCCTTTCCAGTGCGTACTCGGGTTTTCAGCTCCCGCTGTTTCCCTGGACGGAGGAACCATCGAATGTTCCAGCTGTAGACCACTGGTTTCGAGAGAGCGAGAGAGTGTGGGACTCAGCTCATCACCACCTCCAGCGGGCAGTCCGTCGTCACAAGACCTTCGCCGACGTACGACGACGCCCTTGTACCATCCAGGGGATAGGGTATGGCTCTCCACCAAGGACATACGCCTACGACTGCCCTGCAGGAAGCTGAGTCCCCGCTACATAGGTCCCTTCAAGATCCTGAGGCAGATCAACGATGTCACCTACCAGCTTCAGCTCCCACCCAGGTACCGCATTCACCCCACGTTCCACGTCTCCCTTCTAAAACCTTTTTTTTTTTTTTTTTCCTTCTGCCACAGACACCACCAGAGCTGAAGCTGGACCCCCTCCTCCAGAAGTCCTGGATCAACCTGAAATCTACACCGTTCACGAGATCCTGGACTCCAGGCATCGAGGGGGCCGCCTGGAATACCTTGTCGACTGGGAGGGGTACGGACCCGAGGAACGATCCTGGGTGCCATGTGAGGACGTCCTAGATCCCACGCTCATGCTGGAGTTCCACCACAGCCACCCGGATCGTCCGGCCCCTCGCGGCCGCCCTCGGCGCCGTAATAGGGCGTCGGGAGCCGCCCTTGGAGGAGGGGGTAATGTCAGGCATTCACCACAGCCACCTCCCACCAGAGCCCAATCACCTGAGTTCTAATCATCACCAGCTGTTTTCAATCAGACTCCACCCTTTATCAGACTCTTTCATTCAGTTACCTCTTGTCGGATCTACCGTTTGCACCCCCAACGTAGCTCTCGACCTCTCCATGCTCTCCACGCCACGAACTCTCTGGACTCTGGTTGCTAGCACTCTTGTTTGGACGCTTTTCACTACATCTCATCAAGGACCGTCAGATAAGCTCATACTGCCATACACTCTTCTGTTTCATCTGTTCTACTCATTCATTGTCAATAAACCTACCTCTTCTGTGTTACTCCCATCTCAGTGTCTGTGTTGTGTGACAATCTCACACATATATGACATTTTATATGGAAGCCCATTTTAAAAAAAGTAATTTAAAAAAGTCAAAATTATGACAGTCATGATTATGAGAGTCAAAATTATCAAACAAAAAGTCAGAATTGCTACAAAAAAATTGCTGAAATTATTAGATAAACTCGTATGACACAATTACTTATTTCAACTTTTGGGCCATAATTGTGAATTCATCTCATAATTATGACTATATTTCAATTACGACTTAGTATATCAGAATTGCAACATTTTTGTAAATTTAATTTTTATTTGACAATTTATCAGACTTTTATCTCACACATATGACATTTTATATGATTCAGCACTATGGAAGCCCATTTTAAAAAAAGTCAAATTATGACAGTCATAATTATGAGTTAAAGTTATAAGATAAAAGGTCATAATTGCTACCAAAAAGTGAAATTATGAGCACATCATTATGACACAAAATGATTTATAATTTAAACATTTTGTCTTTGTGTACTTGTGACTTTATCTCATAATTATTACTATTGTATGTCAATTTTAATTTTCAAAAAAGTAATGCCAGTTACTTTTTTGTTTCCTTTATGTATTTAATCCCATTTTACTAACCAATGACTTTGCTGCTGACCTTTGTTGATCCAATTCAACCATGCACTGCAAAAATACTTTTCTTACATAGATTTTTTGTCTTGTTTCCAACCTATATATATATATATATATATATATATATATATATATATATATATATATATATATATATAAAATAAATCTTAAATCAAGAAGGATTTTCTATTATTTTCTTGTTTTCAGAAAAAAAAAAGTCAAAATTAAGTTAGTTTTTGCTTAGAACAACAAAATAATCTGCCAATGGGATAAGCAAAAACATTTTTTATTTCAAACAGAAAACAAGATTATTTTGCTTACCCCATTGGGAGATTATTTTGCTTGTTTCAAGCAAAAACACACTTAATTTTGACTTGTTTTCAGAAAAAACAAGACAATAATTTTTACTTGTCTAGAAAATCCTTCTTAATTTAAGAATTTTTAGATATTTTGGCTAGAAACAAAACAAAAATATAAGAAAAGCATTTCTTAGCAGTGTATCAATAAGCAAAACTTACTTTAGATTAACTAACATTTGTGCTTTTTTCCTCATTGCTGAAGAGTGTTGAATTTTCTTTTCCTACAGTTCAACTGTACAGAATTCAGACCTTTAGCCTTAGGCTTATTCACTTAATTTCATTTAGGTGTGAAAGGGCTTTTACATTTGCTAAGAATCAAACTTTTTTATATTAAAAACAAACAAGCAAGCCCTGCCCAGATCTGAAAAGTAACGCAAAAGTAATGTAACACATTACTTTCCATAAAAAGTAAAACATAAACATAATTAGTTACTTTTTTTAGGGAGTAATGCAATATTGTAATGCATTACTTTCAAAAGTAACTTTCCCCAACACTATTCAGCACTAAGAAAGCCCATTTGCACTACATAAGAAAAAAAAATAACTGACACTGACAGTCATAACTTATATATAAAGTCAAAAGTATGAGAGATAAAGTCAAATAATGAGATAAAAAGTCATAATTGCTACAAAAAAGACAATTGTTGAAATTTTGAGAAACTCATAATTATGGCACAAAATGACTTATAATTTCAACTTTGTCATAATTATGACATAAAGAAATAGGTTTCCATACAGGCCTGTTAAATCACCTTGATAAACAATTTTTAAAAACAGAAATGAAAAACATACTCATAACTGAGGAGGTATTTTGGTGTGTCTAACAGTTTCTCTGTGGTCATTCCTAGCCCTTTCAAAAAAGTGACATTTCCATTCCAAGGGACATCAAACTGAAATGTGTTTGGCGCACTCATTACAAACCTCATGAGGGATTTGATTCATTGCATGGAAACGCTGCGCATGTCCCAGTCAGTCCTGCATGTGCAGCATATGTGAGGCAAGAAAACAGAGCGAGGGAAAGGCAGATGGATAGGAGCTCTGGCGCCTGGCTCCGCTATGCGGCCTCAACTCCAGATGTACTCCGTCTTTGGATCTACGGATCCCACCCACGCAAAACACATAGACAATGGTCCCAAAACAGGGGCCGGCCTGCCCGCTCCATTCACAAACTCCACCCACCCTCATGTGACTGTTGCACGTGAGCAGCTCATTCAGAAGAGACTCATAAAACAATCAAACTCTTAAAGAATGAGCTGATATACGGCATGGTATTAGTTCAACTGCTGATGTCCTGCCTTGATAAAACTTTGCTATCAGCGAGTATGACACAATGTATTGGATTAATTGGAGGCCTGCCTTTAGAACCCTAATTCTTCTGCCTAATAATAGGCCAACACCGCTGATTTATGTGTAATTATGAATGTGGGGAAGCCCGTTTCCATCTCCACGAGCCCCTATTCATTGTTGTCACAGGCAACGGATTAATGCAATTAAAATGTATTGTTTCAAATCACACTCCCTATTCAATTACTCATGGCCAACTGGCAGTTTCCGTCTGGCAGCCCCAGGCATGAGTGTGGGTGACATTTAGATACACTGTCATTTCACATTAGACTACTTATTAGTTCATTACAATATGAAAGCTTGTTTACTGATTGTCAGGTTTGCTTCCTGGAAGGTTTCTTTTGCATTGAGTAATCTGCAAGCTTTATGTTTGAAATGTGCCACACTGTAAAAAAAAAAATCGTAAAATAATGGTCAAATGACTGGCAGCTACGGCTGCTAAACAAAAACCATAAAATTACAGCAAAACATCCTAATTAAAATAAAGTGCAAAAACTATAATTTTACAGAAATGTTCATTAAAGGTTTTACAGGGGAAAAAAATTATTTTACAATTTCCCCTCTTGTTTCAATTACATTCTTTTACTTTAATTTTACGGTTTTTGTTTGGCAGCCATAGCTGCCAGTCATTTGACTGTTTTTTAACAGGACAATTTTTACAGTGTAAAACCCTTATTTTACAGTTTTTTCCTTGTTTCATTTACATTCTTTTACTTTAATTTTACGGTTTTTGTTTGGCAGCCATAGCTGCCAGTCATTTGACCGTTTTTTTTACAAGACTTTTTTACAGTGCACATAATTGTTGGCGCTCTATCTCAACATCATGTAATCTTAGTTGTCGTTGTCTCTGAGCGAGTGAGCAGCCAGGGGGGTAAAATGACAGCCAGACAAATGCAGTCAGTGTTGGTTTATTTTGACGCTACAGTGCTGTCTGCTATCATCTGTCTGGGCTGTGACACAGCGAAATAGCTGTACACTTCAACGTCTGTGGATTGACAACATATGGCACTGAAATAGGGGAGGGCCAAGGTTAACACAACTCTCAAAAGATTCTTATTATGCAATACTTTAAAGTGATCATTTACTCACCCTCAGTTCAGATCCAGTTCTAAACCTGTATGAGTTTCTTTGGTCTGTTGAACATCATGTAGTTTGCTGGTAGCCATTTACTTTCATAGTATGGAAAAAAAAACTGACTACTATGGAAGTCAATTGCTATCAGCTGACCAAAATATTTTTATTTGTGTTTAAGAAATAAATTCAAGTCTGCAACAACATGACAGAGAGTAAAAGCTGACAAAATGTTGTTTGAGTGAACTATACATTTAATGATAATTTAATATTAATAGAATATTATATTAAATTTTAAGTAAAAAACTTTATAATTTTATTTAATTTAATTTAATTTATTATTGTTATGAAATAAAATATGATCCAGACAAATTATTGACAGTGTAAGATTCACTGTAAATATACAGTCTTGTCTGGGAGCATAATATTTATTTTTAAATAATATATTCAATATTTCAAAATAAATACATTTGTATAATAGATACATATTTCTTTTTGAAGTAGTATATTCAAATTTGAGTAATATATCATTCTTTGTTTAAAACTTAAACGGGAGAGGGGAAAAGTGAAAATGAAAAACACATAATGATTGTTTCTATAATATATAATAAAAAATAACATTATGATTATTTATTTAAATAATAATAAAAAAAAAAGCATTACAATTTTTTTAAATATGAAAAAAAATGAATAGAGAGGGAGAAATGTGAAAATTAATAGAAAATATTTACAATAACAATAATCTTAATGATTGTTTTTTAAAAAATGTAATAAAATATAACAAATTATGACTTTATTATATATATATAGTGAGCCTGATATTTTAGTGACCCTGGACCACTGAAACCAGTCATAAGGTTTGTTTTTTTGAAATTGAGATTGTAGCTGAATAATTAAGCTTTCCGCTGATGTATGGTTTGTTAGAATAAACAATATTTGTTAGAGATACAGCTATTTGAAAATCTGGAATCTAAGGGTACAAAAAAAAATCTAAATATTGAGAAAATTGCCTTTAAAATTGTCTAAATGTTCTTAGGAATGCATATTACTAATCAAAAATGATGTTTTTATACATTTAAGATAGGAAATTTACAAAATGTCTTCATGGAACATGATCTTTACTTAATATCCTAATGATTTTTTTTCACATAAATGAAAAATCTATAATTTTGACCAATGCATTGTATCGTTGGCTATTGCTACAAACGTGCTTCTTATGCCTGGTTTTGTGGTCCAGGGTCACATTTATAATATTATTAATTAATAAGTAAATCATAAGTAAACATTTATTCATTTATTTATTTTCTTTCTTTCTTTTAAAAAAAATAAATTAAAATGATCTTGACAAATTCTTGACAGACTATGTAAGATTCATCATAAATATAGTCTTGCCTGGGAGTGTCTGGATGTCTCCCTCAAGAAATATAGTAAAAGTTGTGCTAAGATGAAGAAAAATGGCATACAGGATGCTGGGGTTCAGCCAACAAAGCGCCTTGTAAAACGAATTGTTCTTCATCAGCATGGCTGTCTAACCACAATAGCCCAGACGACAGCACAAGAGTCTGTCAACAAGCAATACATAGCAGCCAGAGAAAGACTCATCAAACACCAACCCAAAGGAGACCATTATTCAACCACGGTTTTTTAAATGAGGGCGGATTCATCTGTCATGTGGCTCCAGTTCAATAAAATATGTAAATAGAGCCAATATTCCACACTTGTAACTGAAGTGTGATGCGGTTTACTTGCATTTGAAGCGTATCTTTTAAACAAGCAACTAAATTTAGACTTGATAGAGAATGAATGCCCCAATAAACCTTTTATTTACATACTGTATATCCAAGAAGGTTGGAGACAAGTCCACATTGAAATATGATTAATAACATCTAAAACAGTAATTTGAACAGTAGAGCCCTTCTGTTTACATGCTCAGAAAGGTTTAATATCAGGTTGCCCTGGTGACACAAGATATGAAGCAACATATTAACTCTTTATATTCAGGGTTGCTGGCTTTGTATAGTCTAAAACTGAATTCAATCACTCGGGTATCAGAAAAGGGCAAACTCAGCAAAAAAAAAAAAAAAGACAAATATTTATGACTGACAGGAATAAAAGAGTTGCTGTAATCTCAAATCTTTATAGACTCTTGTTCCTGCTAAAAAAACAATTAATTGAGTCTGAATTTACTATTGAGTGTATTCGCTTTAAAGCTACGGGGCAAATCCTTTGCCAATAAATGTCAGCTTTGTGGAATGACTTAGCCCCGGCAACAAAACATTGATTGTTTCCAATTGGCAGGATTCCTTTCCCTCAGACGAGGAGCTGGCCAATCAGAAGCAAGCTTGCTGGAAAAAGAGTCTCCTCACCCTGGCAACCGCTTCTCTTTACCTTTCCCTGTTGGCAGGTTTTCTCACAGGCGGACAGTCATAACAGCACGTGCTCTCAACTGTGACTCCTCATTTCTTTAACATGAGGCGGTAACTGCTTTCTCTCCGAAGGAAAAGATTTTCCGTGGAATAATCAGGCAGAGAAAAATCCTGCAGGATATGAATACTATGTCCACACTGATTCAGTTTGTTCAAAGTTTCTTTATTTAATTTTTATATATATATTTATTTATACTCTCACTTTTTAAATTCAGCTTGTTTGTGTCTTATTATTGTATTTTATTGACCTTATTGATTATTTTCGCCTGGTTTCCCTTCATTGTTTTAAAACAAATCAAGATGAGAATATGGCTAAGACAGATGCCTCAAGCGCAGTGTTATTTGAGCCTCGGCACAGACGATTGTTTGACAACAGAGGGAGGTGCTGAATATTCCCACACAGACGTGTTTGGTGGAGAACTGTCAGTGCTGTAATAAATCTACAGAAATTACACTGCAAGCTCAGCAGTTTCGCCTGTTTGAAACCTTAAACACAGAGAATGTGTTGACTGTCACGTCAGACTCATCTCTTCAATGCTTTGTGAGTGGCGTGGGGAGGTCAGCTGTGAAGTGTTCGTGGATAATCTTCCACTGACCATCTGCTGCAGATTTTCTACTCTCACTGTTTGTTTTGCCTCCTTTTAATAACTACATCTGTGAGGTTTATGAGAGAACAGACAAATGGCATTCATACAAACTCCAGGTGCTGAAGAACCCACAACTTTAACCGTCATAGTGTATTCATTATCTACTTACGATTTTTTAATTCTTATGTAGAATTGTTGTGAAAGAAAATAAGTTTTGAATGTTACCAGGTTTATTACCATGTTATTGACATTTAACCCTTTTTGATTATAAAAAATTAAGAAATTCTTTAAAATTTAGAATTACACATGAACCACAACAACAAAAACTATGATGCAATAGATAGAAAGACAGATAGAAAGACAGACAGACAGACAGATAGATAGATTTATATCTTGTTTATATCAAGTTTATATCTTGCAATTCTGACTTCATTTCTCAGAATTGCAAGTTTATACAGTGTTTCACAATTCTGACTTTATTTCTTGCAATTGCAAGTTTATATCTCGCAATCCTGACTTTATTTTTCGCAATTGCGAGTTTATACAGTATTTCGCAATTCTGACTTTTTCTCGCAATTGCGAGTTTATATCTTGCAATTCTGACTTTATATCTCACAATTGCGGGTTTTTATCTCACAATCCTGACTTTTTTTTTTTTGCAATTGCAAATTTATATCTCACAAATTCTGAATTTATTTCTCGCAATTGTGAGTTTGTACAGTATCTCACAATCCTGACTTTATATCTTGCAAATTCTGACTTTATTTTTCGCAATTGTGAATTTATATCTCTGAATTCTGACTTTATTTCTCACAACTGCAAGTTTATATCTTGCAATCCTGACTTTATTTTTTGCAATTGCGAGTTTATACAGTATTTCGCAATTCTGACTTTATTTCTCGCAATTGCAAGTTTATATCTCGCAATCCTGACTTTAATTTTCGCAATTGCGAGTTTATACAGTATTTCGCAATTCTGACTTTTTCTCGCAATTGCGAGTTTATATCTTGCAATTCTGACTTTATTTCTTGCAATTGCAAGTTTATACAGTATCTCTCTATTCTGACTTTATATCTCACAATTGCGGGTTTTTATCTCACAATCCTGACTTTTTTTTTTTTTTTTTGCAATTGCAAATTTATATCTCACAAATTCTGAATTTATTTCTCGCAATTGTGAGTTTGTACAGTATCTCACAATCCCGACTTTATATCTTGCAAATTCTGACTTTATTTTTCGCAATTGTGAATTTATATCTCTGAATTCTAAATTTATTTCTCACAACTGCAAGTTTATATCTTGCAATCCTGACTTTATTTTTCGCAATTGTGAGTTTATACAGTATTTCGCAATTCTGACTTTATTTCTTGCAATTGCAAGTTTATATCTCGCAATCCTGACTTTATTTTTCGCAATTGCGAGTTTATACAGTATTTCGCAATTCTGACTTTTTCTCGCAATTGCGAGTTTATATTTTGCAATTCTGACTTTATATCTCACAATTGCGGTTTTTATCTCACAATCCTGACTTTTTTTTTTTTTGCAATTGCAAATTTATATCTCACAAATTCTGAATTTATTTCTCGCAATTGTGAGTTTGTACAGTATCTCACAATCCCGACTTTATATCTTGCAAATTCTGACTTTATTTTTCGCAATTGTGAATTTATATCTCTGAATTCTGACTTTATTTCTCACAACTGCAAGTTTATATCTTGCAATCCTGACTTTATTTTTTTGCAATTGCGAGTTTATACAGTATTTCGCAATTCTGACTTTATTTCTTGCAATTGCAAGTTTATATCTCGCAATCCTGACTTTATTTTTCGCAATTGCGAGTTTATACAGTATTTCGCAATTCTGACTTTTTCTCGCAATTGCGAGTTTATATCTTGCAATTCTGACTTTATATCTCACAATTGCGGGTTTTTATCTCACAATCCTGACTTTTTTTTTTTTGCAATTGCAAATTTATATCTCACAAATTCTGAATTTATTTCTCGCAATTGTGAGTTTGTACAGTATCTCACAATCCTGACTTTATATCTTGCAAATTCTGACTTTATTTTTCGCAATTGTGAATTTATATCTCTGAATTCTGACTTTATTTCTCACAACTGCAAGTTTATATCTTGCAATCCTGACTTTATTTTTTGCAATTGCGAGTTTATACAGTATTTCGCAATTCTGACTTTATTTCTCGCAATTGCAAGTTTATATCTCGCAATCCTGACTTTATTTTTTGCAATTGCGAGTTTATACAGTATTTCGCAATTCTGACTTTATTTCTCGCAATTGCAAGTTTATATCTCGCAATCCTGACTTTATTTTTCGCAATTGCGAGTTTATACAGTATTTCGCAATTCTGACTTTTTCTCGCAATTGCGAGTTTATATCTTGCAATTCTGACTTTATATCTCACAATTGCGGGTTTTTATCTCACAATCCTGACTTTTTTTTTTTTGCAATTGCAAATTTATATCTCACAAATTCTGAATTTATTTCTCGCAATTGTGAGTTTGTACAGTATCTCACAATCCTGACTTTATATCTTGCAAATTCTGACTTTATTTTTCGCAATTGTGAATTTATATCTCTGAATTCTGACTTTATTTCTCACAACTGCAAGTTTATATCTTGCAATCCTGACTTTATTTTTTGCAATTGCGAGTTTATACAGTATTTCGCAATTCTGACTTTATTTCTCGCAATTGCAAGTTTATATCTCGCAATCCTGACTTTAATTTTCGCAATTGCGAGTTTATACAGTATTTCACAATTCTGACTTTTTCTCGCAATTGCGAGTTTATATCTTGCAATTCTGACTTTATTTCTTGCAATTGCAAGTTTATACAGTATCTCTCTATTCTGACTTTATATCTCACAATTGCGGGTTTTTATCTCACAATCCTGACTTTTTTTTTTTTTTTTTGCAATTGCAAATTTATATCTCACAAATTCTGAATTTATTTCTCGCAATTGTGAGTTTGTACAGTATCTCACAATCCCGACTTTATATCTTGCAAATTCTGACTTTATTTTTCGCAATTGTGAATTTATATCTCTGAATTCTAAATTTATTTCTCACAACTGCAAGTTTATATCTTGCAATCCTGACTTTATTTTTCGCAATTGCGAGTTTATACAGTATTTCGCAATTCTGACTTTATTTCTTGCAATTGCAAGTTTATATCTCGCAATCCTGACTTTATTTTTCGCAATTGCGAGTTTATACAGTATTTCGCAATTCTGACTTTTTCTCGCAATTGCGAGTTTATATTTTGCAATTCTGACTTTATATCTCACAATTGCGGTTTTTATCTCACAATCCTGACTTTTTTTTTTTTTGCAATTGCAAATTTATATCTCACAAATTCTGAATTTATTTCTCGCAATTGTGAGTTTGTACAGTATCTCACAATCCCGACTTTATATCTTGCAAATTCTGACTTTATTTTTCGCAATTGTGAATTTATATCTCTGAATTCTGACTTTATTTCTCACAACTGCAAGTTTATATCTTGCAATCCTGACTTTATTTTTTTGCAATTGCGAGTTTATACAGTATTTCGCAATTCTGACTTTATTTCTTGCAATTGCAAGTTTATATCTCGCAATCCTGACTTTATTTTTCGCAATTGCGAGTTTATACAGTATTTCGCAATTCTGACTTTTTCTCGCAATTGCGAGTTTATATCTTGCAATTCTGACTTTATATCTCACAATTGCGGGTTTTTATCTCACAATCCTGACTTTTTTTTTTTTGCAATTGCAAATTTATATCTCACAAATTCTGAATTTATTTCTCGCAATTGTGAGTTTGTACAGTATCTCACAATCCTGACTTTATATCTTGCAAATTCTGACTTTATTTTTCGCAATTGTGAATTTATATCTCTGAATTCTGACTTTATTTCTCACAACTGCAAGTTTATATCTTGCAATCCTGACTTTATTTTTTGCAATTGCGAGTTTATACAGTATTTCGCAATTCTGACTTTATTTCTCGCAATTGCAAGTTTATATCTCGCAATCCTGACTTTATTTTTTGCAATTGCGAGTTTATACAGTATTTCGCAATTCTGACTTTATTTCTCGCAATTGCAAGTTTATATCTCGCAATCCTGACTTTATTTTTCGCAATTGCGAGTTTATACAGTATTTCGCAATTCTGACTTTTTCTCGCAATTGCGAGTTTATATCTTGCAATTCTGACTTTATTTCTTGCAATTGCAAGTTTATACAGTATCTCGCTATTCTGACTTTATATCTCACAATTGCGGGTTTTTATCTCACAATCCTGACTTTTTTTTTTTTTTTTGCAATTGCAAATTTATATCTCACAAATTCTGAATTTATTTCTCGCAATTGTGAGTTTGTACAGTATCTCACAATCCCGACTTTATATCTTGCAAATTCTGACTTTATTTTTCGCAATTGTGAATTTATATCTCTGAATTCTAAATTTATTTCTCACAACTGCAAGTTTATATCTTGCAATCCTGACTTTATTTTTCGCAATTGCGAGTTTATACAGTATTTCGCAATTCTGACTTTTTCTCGCAATTGCGAGTTTATATCTTGCAATTCTGACTTTATTTCTTGCAATTGCAAGTTTATACAGTATCTCGCTATTCTGACTTTATATCTCACAATTGCGGGTTTTTATCTCACAATCCTGACTTTTTTTTTTTTTTTTTTGCAATTGCAAATTTATATCTCACAAATTCTGAATTTATTTCTCGCAATTGTGAGTTTGTTCAGTATCTCACAATCCCGACTTTATATCTCGCAAATTCTGACTTTATTTTTCGCAATTGTGAATTTATATCTCTGAATTCTGACTTTATTTCTCACAACTGCAAGTTTATATCTGAAAATTCTGACTTTATTTCTTGCAATTGCAAGTTTATATCTCGCAATCCTGACTTTATTTTTCGCAATTGCGAGTTTCTACAGTATTTCGCAATTCTGACTTTTTCTCACAGTTGCGAGTTTTTATCTTGCAATTCTGACTTTATTTCTCGCAATTGTGAGTTTATACAGTATCTTGCTATTCTGACTTCATATCTCACAATTGCAGGTTTATATCTCGCAATCCTGACTTTTTATCTTGCAATTGCAAATTTATATCTCACAAATTTTGACTTTATTTCTAACAATTGCGAGTTTATACAGTATCTTGCAATCCTGACTTTTTATCTTGCAATTGCAAGTTTATATCTTGCAATTGTGAATTTATTTATTCAAGTTCATATGCCGTAATTCTTACTTTATATTTCATCATTCTGACTTTATAACTCACAATTGCGAGTTCATATCATGCAATCCTGACAAAAAAGCCGTAAAGATGTAAACTCACAACTGTGAGAACAAAAAGTCAGAATTGTAAGATATAAAGTCACATTTATTGTATAATATTACAAATACTTTTTACAAAGTAAAAACAGTTTTCAACAGTCTACCTGAAAATGTTTCCAGCATCCGCATGACTATTGCAACAAAACTGTTTTATCAAATTGCAGCATTTTACTGATATCCCTCATCAAATGGCTACAGAGGGCAAATCTCTTTGTTTTCAGTGAGGAAAGGTGCTATAAAAGAGAGATCTAATGGAGGTGTTTTGGTTATGATGAAAGTGGGTGTAATAGGATTAGAGCAGCTTAGCAGTCGAGCTATGATGTAGTTACAACAGTGTAAGTGCAGTCCCCGTGTGAGCGCTTCAGAGCTTGACCTTTGCCCTTGGCAAATTATGACAGTCAAATCTGACTGTGCAGATGAAACAGGAACATAAATGACAATTCAAAACAATAATGATCATCAGCTGCAACCGGCCTGACCTCACAATCCTGACAACAGCATTTATGAAATCAATGATGGTAGAAATGATAAGAAACAATTAAACTACTTCAGTCATCCTACTTGACCTTATTTGCACAATAACACTATCGCCTCTCCCCGAGCCGGAAAAGAAAGTTTTACAAAAGTAAAAAAACTGTCACATTACTGAAGTAAAATATGCTGTGAAAAATATTTACATGGATGTTACATGGTATGCACCTACAGATAATGCTTTCTGTTGGTCCAGGAATACTGTGTGTGGGCTGTATCTCAGTAGCCTTTCATCAGGTCTCTAAAGTTCGCTGTCCTCTCCGCTCAGCCTGGTTACAGTGGATGTCCCTTCCTGTCAGACCAGATTAAAGGCCTCTCCGTCATATCCACAGTGCATTCAAAACCCAAAGCCTAAACACTGGAATTCCCAAGATTAACTTTCAGGACATTCCAGTTAAAGCGATTTAGGTTCAAACTGATTACTGTGGTATGATGGTTGTGGCCTGGAAACTGCTTAATTCAGAACCACTAGGGGAAAGTGGGGTAAGTTGTGCCAGTTTTTACTCAAAGTGACTTTAAAGTGAGGCCATGACAGTAATGCCTTCAACTTAATTATGTACATATATTTCAGGATGTGGTACATCCCTGAGAACAATAACTTTAGATCTGAAATAAATTGTTTCAGAAATATAGCTTTTGGGAAAAAAGTGGTCTTGTGGCACAACTTGCCCCTGGTGTGGGATAAGTTGTGCCTTTGGGGGAATACGTTGGGGTAAATTGTGCCAGTGATTTCTGAAGAAAAACAGAACATTTTAATGTTATGAACTGTAATGCTACATGAAAGCAAGACAAATTCAATACAAAATTCCTCATTTAAGGTTTATTTAGATGTTGTCATCCTATTAAACAGTTGGAATAAGTCATATTTTGTAGTTATTGGGAAAACACAAAAAACGTAAGTACACAATATGTGAATCATTTCATGCAAAAAGGCTTTGGCAATAGATGCCTGTTGACATACATAGAATGCTGTCTGTTAGTTATCTAACATATAAGAATAAAGTGACTAGGCTAATTTCTAAACATCCTATTGTGACTTAGGCCACTTAAAAACGTAATAAAACTTATCTCTAATAACAGTGCAAACTCAAAACTGAAATCAGTGTTAGCTAAATTAAACAAATGGCAGGTAGGCCGAAGTCCAACACTAATGAGGCATGCCCATCTCCTCACTTCTCCAGATTATCCCCTGTGAGTATGTAGGCATGATGGGTTTTGGTCTAAAATTAAGAATGTCACATAGTTTAAGTGCTAAAATGTAAGAGTACAATGTACAATTACAAATTAATAATATGTTGAAAATAATCATAAGTGAGGGGGAGTTGTGCCACTGGCACAATTTAACCCAGGCCCTTTGGCACAAATCACCCCAGACCCACAAGTTTGAAAAACTAGCATGATCCATCAGTTAAGAGCTAACATCATGCTAACTGTATAGACTCATTGTGTAGCCTGCTAAAGCACTAAATCATGTGTGAAATGTTTTCAAACCTGTCTATAATTTTTCAGACACTACAATCAAAAAACATTAATCATAGAAATTTTACTTTGAAAGGAAAAAAAATGTGTTACCTCTCATGCCATGTGTCTCTCTTATTTAGAGGATGAGTAAAATGGATGGCTTTTCAAAATTATGTGGTCATATGACCAATTTCTTCTATGGTTTTCCTGAAACAAGGGGTGGAACTACTTCCCCCTTGGCACAAATCACCCCACTCTCCCCTACATAAAAAAATATATTGTCAGCTGAATTTGTCATTGGAGCTCAATGCCACCAAGGGACTTTAAATAAAGTATTCTTCTTGTACTAATCTCTGTTTGTTTTCAAGCTTTGCGCTTTTTAAATTACATAACACATTACTGAAGCAATTAGCCTAATAGTGCAATTAAACATCTATCTTTTTTTCCTCAGCTAGCTTCTAAGACAACGTAAGCTAATACAACTGTTCAATAATTGAGAGAGTTGGAAATCTCACAATTATGAATTGCGAGCACAAGTGACAAAATGAAGTTGTATTTACAAGTGGAATTTCAATGATATGCATCTGCATTTCACTCCTTGTAATTGATATGACATAAATAGATAGATGTATTTATGTACAGTATGTGTATGTATTTATGCAAGTATTTTAATGTATGTTATTTTGTTAATGAGCTCACCAAGCTAATTCCAAACCACTAGTTTGTTATGGCAGTAAATAAAAAAAAAAATGTGTCTGAGCTGTAATGTTTAAAGGGCTGCGACAATTTGAAACATTTGAAACAGTGGTCTATAATATAATGATAAAGCAAGTGTGCTGTAGAAGGTGTTAATTTTTAAGTTAAATCAAATGTAATTGTTGCTTCACATGTAGTTGTGTTTTCCATAACAAGTGACAGAAATTCATATTTTTTCATAATTTTGAATTTATTTACTTGTTTCAGGTCACAATTGTATTATTCAGAGTTGTGGACTTGAGTCGCATGAATCGAGACTTGACCTGGGCTCGAGTCACAAATTTGATGACTTGTGACTTGACTCGACATAGCTAATCAAAGAAGACTTGAGACTCGACTTAGACTTTGACAGCAAAGACTCGAAACTTGACTTGGACTTGAACCCTGTGACTCGACAAGTCTTCATGGCTATTATCTTCTAAAAACAACTGTTCTGACTGATATTTGTTTACTGAAGCGTATGATTACAATGGTATGATTAGCGCGGCTTTTGACACTGAGCCAAAGAGGGACTCGCTAAGTGAGCGCTTGTATTGTTTTTATCCACATAATTAGGGTGACCATACGTCCTCTTTTTGGACTTAAAAAATGCGTCTGGCCAGGATTCCTAAATCACCCCAAAATGTCTGGGATTTGGCTTTCGCTTTCTACAGCTTCCATTCTTCGTGTGCGTTTTTGTATTAAAGCCTTGCGCGGGACTGTTTTCTTATCCCGCTCAAACATACTGAATATAGCTAATTTTCATGCATCACGGAGTCCCCATCAATGTGCAGAGTATTTAAATCTCTGCAGCTGATATTGGATGTAGGGTTGCCAAATCCGCATTTTTCCACGGAATTGGGCTGATTTTAAACTGTTGCGGCGGGTTGATTTTCTCACGTGGGTTAAAAGTTTGAAATATTGCATAAATTCCATTTGACTGAAATGCTTGTATTGAAGCATTTTACATTCTGCCTGTGATAAAACTGTGGTAGATATTAGTTTTGTGAAGGATGACCACTATGATAGGAAGCTTTAGCTGTGTTTATGATCAATCTGCATAGCGGTGACTGTAAAATATGTAGTTTTGGTATGGAAATTACATATTTTGATACCAAAACTAGGACCCCAACTGATTCAATTAATTCGTTCAAATCACTGAATCATAAACAAAA
Source organism: Cirrhinus molitorella (assembly GCA_033026305.1). Taxonomy (NCBI): domain Eukaryota; kingdom Metazoa; phylum Chordata; class Actinopteri; order Cypriniformes; family Cyprinidae; genus Cirrhinus; species Cirrhinus molitorella. Next base: position 18,877,718 of record CM065134.1, read on the forward strand.
GAAACAGTGGACTTAAAATAAATGATTCATTTAATTATCCTATATTTGTTCACAAACAATGATTAATTCCTCAATGAAACACCACTAATTATTGTATCTTTGCAATTATTCTTACTATAGACTATTATTGACTTTAAATTTACTGTAGTAATTAATACAGAGACACTAATTTGGGCAAACGGCATTAATGACTTGTTTGGGACTTGAAGCTTAAAGTTGAGGACTTGCAACTCGACTTGGACTGGGAAACCCAAGCTAAAACCAGCTACTTCCAGCTTAAACCAGCTAAGACCAGCCAACCAGCTTAGACTGGTTTTAGTTATCAGCAGTTACTTTGAGTTAGATGCCAAATGCTCTCCTCCTATTCAAATTTGACATTGAAGGGGTGCATACAACATATTTGCCCACTGGCAACTAGTTGCCTCACATTTAAACACAATTTTCAAGAAAATAAAAACCTGGGGAAAATAAATGCAGAACATGTTCACATATGACACTATTAACACAACTATATGCATGAAACCATTCAGAAAAATTTGGGCACAAATGGGTTAAGTAGAAAATTTGCATGATGCGTTGTTGTGCAAGCCAATCAGTGAAGAGCTTATTGGCACATCTGGTTTGACACATCCAGGTTGTATCAGTTGTTGTTTTGTTTTTATTTGTGTGAGTGATGTGAAAAACATTCCATAAGTAAACTAGAGCAAGTAATGCAATGCAAATATTCATTTCACCATTGTGGTGTGTTCACACCAAAAACAAATTTAGTTATTTGCGTGAGTAGATTACATACAAAGTCAATGTAAAGACGCACTGGCCGATGCGAATGTGAATTGGACAGCGCGATTGCCGCAAATGTGCAATATATGCCTCAGTCGCATCTTCTGCTCAAGTTTAAAATTTCAGCTACAGCAAAAAAAAAATACATGACGCGTTGTCGTTCAAGCAAATCAGCAAAAAGATTATTGACACATCCAGCTGTATCAGAAAATGGAGGAGAGCTTACATAACGTTTTTTTCCCGAGGGTGAAAAAAAAACATCCCGTGAGTCATCTATAGTGAATATTCCCTTCACGTTTGCGTGCACACACCACAGAGACAGCAATATCACTTGTACCGCAGTGGTTACAGAGTTTTGAAGTCCACAACACAACTCAAATTTCCTCTCTCCATTTAGATATAAAAGCTGCTGGTCGATGATCTGAAGGGTGAACTTGCGTTTCAGTTGGACTCGTAAATCAGCTGTGAGAAAAAAAAATTGTGGTGTTATGGAAATTGTTATAATTGTCAATATAGTGACAGATGATATTCACAGCTAGTGTAACAACAATCATTGCTCAGTGATATTTCCCAGAAAAAAGAAATGCAGTAATTTCCATCGGGATCCATTTAGGAATTTCACATGAGGGTGAAAAAGTTCTGCATGCAGATTTCACTCATGTTCAAGTTGGTCACACAAATTCTGTAAACCAGCCAAAAGCAAAGTACTTGACTTGAAAGTGCTTCATATATTGCTAAACTACTGACAATGGACAATTTAACTTTTTTGCCGTCAAAATATAGGCCTAGCTAAAATATTCATACAGTTTGTCAAGTAGCTTTTTTGACATAGTTAAAAGGCTTTATGTTGCCGAAGCATTGGTAAACTTTAAACTACAAACATATATACAGGTCCTTCTCAAAAAATTAGCATATTGTGATAAAGTTCATTATTTTCTGTAATGTACTGATAAACATTAGACTTTCATATATTTTAGATTCATTACACACAACTGAAGTAGTTCAAGCCTTTTATTGTTTTAATATTGATGATTTTGGCATACAGCTCATGAAAACCCAAAATTCCTATCTCAAAAAATTAGCATATTTCATCCGACCAATAAAAGAAAAGTGTTTTTAATACAAAAAAAGTCAACCTTCAAATAATTATGTTCAGTTATGCACTCAATACTTGGTCGGGAATCCTTTTGCAGAAATGACTGCTTCAATGCGGCGTGGTATGGAGGCAATCAGCCTGTGGCACTGCTGAGGTGTTATGGAGGCCCAGGATGCTTCGATAGCGGCCTTAAGCTCATCCAGAGTGTTGGGTCTTGCATCTCTCAACTTTCTCTTCACAATATCCCACAGATTCTCTATGGGGTTCAGGTCAGGAGAGTTGGCAGGCCAATTGAGCACAGTAATACCATGGTCAGTAAACCATTTACCAGTGGTTTCTGTGTCTTACCCTCTTGCTTGAGGGTGTCAATGATGGCCTTCTGGACAGCAGTCAGGTCGGCAGTCTTACCCATGATTGCGGTTTTGAGTAATGAACCAGGCTGGGAGTTTTTAAAAGCCTCAGGAATCTTTTGCAGGTGTTTAGAGTTAATTAGTTGATTCAGATGATTAGGTTAATAGCTCGTTTAGAGAACCTTTTCATGATATGCTAATTTTTTGAGATAGGAATTTTGGGTTTTCATGAGCTGTATGCCAAAATCATCAATATTAAAACAATAAAAGGCTTGAACTACTTCAGTTGTGTGTAATGAATCTAAAATATATGAAAGTCTAATGTTTATCAGTTCATTACAGAAAATAATGAACTTTATCACAATATGCTAATTTTTTGAGAAGGACCTGTATACAAAAACAACTTCATGTGAACAGAACATTTTAAAAGTCACACTTGTTGTAAACACTTTTGTGAATCTCAAACTGAGACTTTAGCACTCTTTTAAAAACCTGTACTTCATCTCTCATCTTCACATCCCAACTCTTTCCAACTCTAAAAGCAACACTACCTTGTTTAATCTTACACAACTTCTGACCAACAGTTTCCTGGCTCGGAAGAAACAACACCGAGTTTAGCATGAAAAGACACATTCATCAATGCGTCAGTAAAGGCTCATTTTCCATGAGTTACAGTTAATTTACAAAAAAAGTAGCAGGGATACACACTTCAGCTAAGAAGAGTTCAGAAATTATGTGATGAAGTACTGCAACTCAATTTATTCTATAATCTAAAATGAGAGCTCAGTGATGCATCTCTGGCATTCAGCTTTTGTGAGGATGAATCTCATGCCCAACAGGCTGTGATAATGCCATCCTGTCTCTCATACCAAAATAAAGTGCCCTCCACAAAGAGCAGAGAGCATGACTGACGCAAACTTACTGAAAAAGGCATGATGTCTGTTCTCAGAGAGCCTGTGTGCGAATTCAGCTTCACAAAAGCTGCATCGCTGTACACTAGTGCGTAATCACACTGTTGTTTGCGGATAAAACATCACGAGTCAATGTCTATTCTTATCTGAGATAGAGACAGAAAATGAGTCATGCTCATGGGACTAAGTGGATATTGTAGTTTTACCCGTTTTGTCAGAATTTTGACGTCAGACGTGTTGTGCATGACAAATGTAAATGTATGCATGCTGCTTTTGCTCTCACGGTGCACAGTGTTGACTCTTTGCACTGTAAAAATGGAGTTCATAATTCATTTTAATTCTTAACTGTGATAGTAACAACAATACAACAGCATAAATAAAGTAAAATCAGCAACATTTTCCAGTTTGAAAATTACTGTTTGGTGAACTCCTTCAGCCAGGTTTGGACAACGTTTGGATTTAGAATGGCTTAACATTAGGCAATGTTTATATTTTGAAAGTATTTCACGTTTATGCCCTATAAAATGCAAGTCTGATGTCAAGACATTGAGAGTTTAACTGTTCTGTCTAGAAACACACCTCCATCAGAACGTGTTTATATCTGAGGTAGTGGAAAGTCTCATGTGCATGTTAAATACTGGCACTGTTGGCGAAGGAGAAAAAGATACATTGAGCGAAGGAGAAAAAGAGGTGGAGAATGAAAAAATGAAATAGAAACAGCTCTTGACCCCCTGCTACTGTCACACTACAGGACGTCAACTTTGATTTGAACATCCTTTGAACTTCTATTTCAAAGCATTTTAGCATCCAAGGACAGCACCAAACCAGACCCTTCTTATAGCATGTATTTTTGGAAGCAGATGAAACTCCACTGATATGCTTAATTTACATATTACACAGTCTGTCCAATAAAAACATTACTGTTACTGAGATGAATGGACCGAGATGTCATTCCTCAGGTCAAACATCTAATAACAATTCAGAACACCCTTGCATCCTAGTAATTGTACAGTTAATTCTCATATTGTATTTTCATACATGTTTATTGGCCACAAATAACAAATTATTTGTTTCCTTTTATCATTCCAGAAACTTCATGAAATGTTTCAGTTGTGACTGTTTCGGTAGTGACAACTTTAGGAAAGGAAAGGATGTGACGTGTGGCCAAGTATGGTGACCCATACTCAGAATTTGTGCTCTGCATTTAACCCATCCATGTGCACACACACAGTAGTGAACACACACATCGTGAACATACACCCGGAGCAGTGGGCAGCCATATTGCTATTGCTGCAGGGCCCGGGGAGCAGTTGGGGGTTCGGTGCCTTGCTCAAGGGTCTCACCTCAGTCGTGGTATTGAGGGTGGAGAGAGCGCTGATTAATCACTCCACCCACCGACAATCCCTGCCGGACCTGGGACTCGAACTCACAACCTTTTGGTTACAAGTCCGACTCCCTAATCATTAAACCACAGCTGCCCCCAGAGCAGTTTTTTGTTTGGGATAACACCCAAAAAAAACACCCAAAAAAACAAAGATGACACTACCAAAACTTCACCAAATGTTTTGGTTGTGACTGTTTCAGTAGTGACAATTTTTGGGGATAACAGCCAAAATAACAAAGATGCTACTGAAACACCACCAAAAAAAACCTAAAGATGTCACAACCGAAACTTCACCGAATGTTTCGGTCATGACTGTTACGGTAGTGGCAACTTTATGGGATAACACCCAAAAAAACAAAGATGTCACTACCGAAACTTTACCATTTGGTTTGGTCGTGACTGTTACGGTAGTGACAAGTTCATGGGATAACGCCCAAAAATAAACAAAGATGTCATTACCGAAACGTTACCATTTGGTTTGGTCGTGACTGTTACAGTAGTGACAAGTTTATGGGACAACACCCAAAAAAACAAAGATGTCACTACCAAAACTTCACCAAATGTTTTGGTCGTGACTGTTTCGGTAAGTGACAATTTTGGGATGCCAAAAAACTGTTGAAGGACAGAGGTGAGTGGGCTGCCTTTATATATATATATGTGGTGTGCTAATTAGGATGGTTAGCCAATGAGTTACACCTGTGCCAAATTGATTGATTTTCTGATTATACTCCTCCCAAACCTTGTTAATAAAACATCATGAAAATACACTGATAAGACCGGACCCCAAAGCATTGAACTGAAACAACTAATACATGGTGGCTAATGATACACAGACAGGTGAGGGTGATTAACTAATAATAAAGACTTAACAAGGGGAGGAACAGGAAAAAACATATATGGGCACATGAGGGAAAAAGGCAATCAAAAAGTGCAGAGGGTTGTGACAATATTAAGCTTACTGATATTTGAAATGTTATTGTGGGTTTTAATAGATAATAAAACAACCTTTAGTAAACATCTAAGACACATCTAAGTATTTGTTTGAATACTTAAATGCTTTTTAAATGTGTTTTTTTGGTTGTATTTTGTAGTTGTATTTGTTGCTGTTGAAGTGATTGTAGAGACCTGTAACTTTTCTCTGTGAAAAGGAACAAAACATAGCAATATGACAGCTTCCTAAATATACCGGGAAAATGCTCAACCAGAATATGTCCTGGATATTGAGTTAATACTAAAAAACACTCATCAAGTCATTCATTGAACAGCCAAAAGCAAATTATATATTTGTTACATAACTAAGAATATATTTCAAAACAAAACTAATATTTTCCAGTTTACCACATCACAACAGAAAAGTCAGACCCTTCATCAGTAAACAGACATCCATCCTATTCCTCTCTATGGCACTCATTCAAGCTAACACACATCTCTCATTGACATTTTGTGATGTAATTTGCTGAGGGCTTCACCTACAGTAGGAAAACACAAACAGAGTTTAGTCCTTGAATTTGAGAGACAGGCTTTATTGTTGACTTATTTCATCAGTAAGCCACACTGAGATGGCTGAGCTGTAGCTGGGGTCTGCATCGCACGTGACTTTTCCTCTCCGAATGGGAAACATGTATGAGCTAATGTGTAATTAGACGTTACTATTTTCACTGAGCTCTGCCCTAGAGGAGCTGCTGTTTGAACTCCCTGTGCCAGGAAACTTAGGGGCCATCAGTACAGCTTTGGGTTCTTGCAGTTAACTTTAAATAACTTTAAATAACGGTGGAAAATGATACAGCCGGAGAAACTTACTCGGAACACCCTCAAAGCCACTTTTTCAGTTCATATAATGCTATGAAATATGTAAGTATAATTTCCTAAAACACAAAGTTTGTACATTAAAATCCCCATAGTCATGTCTACAATACATTTCAAATATATACGTGTATATACACTGCCACTCAAAAAGATTTTTTTAAAGAAGTCTCTTCTGCTCACCAAGCCTGCATTTATTTGATCTAAAGTACAGCACATTTTGAAATATTTTTATTATTTAAAATAACTGTTTTCTATGTGAACATATTTTAAAAATGTAATTTATTTCTGTGATTAAAGCCAAATTTTCAGCATCATCTCTCCAGTCTTCAGTGCCACATAATCCTTCAGAAATCATTTGATGTTCAAGAGACATTATTATTATTATTTATTATTATTATCAATATTTAAAACAGTTGAGTACTTTTTGTCAGGATTCTTTGATAAATAAATAGATCGAAAGATCAGCAAAAATCAGAAAAAGTTTTTGTAACAATATACACCATACCATTGAAAAGCTTTTTGAATTTTTCTATGGAAATTATAGAAATGATACTTTTATTTAGCAAGGATGCTTTAAATTGATGATAAAGACATTTATAATGTTACAAAACTGTCTATTATACCTGAAAAATTCTACTCAGCTGTTTTCAACATAATAATAATAATAATAATAAATGTAAAAAAAACAGCTTTGAAATCACTGCAATAAATTACATCTTAAAATATATTCAAATATATAAAGTTATTTTAAATTGTAAAAAATATGTAAAAATAAAAATCTTACTGTTCAAAAACTTTTGACTAGGTATACTGCAAGTATATACATGTATAGAATATATATATATATATATATATATATATATATAATAGTTTCTTTACAAAAAATGTGCAAGTAATATTCCAACACATTTTTATCTGACATCATATATTAAAAAATAAAATAAAAATAGCTTTAAATAATTAAATTAATCAAAAAAAAATTATGCAAAATGTAATTGCAATATTTTGGTTTTTTTAATTTTGCAATGAAATATGACTACATACACTACCTAAGATTTGTAAAATGTCTCACCAAGGCTGCATTTGTTTGATCAAAAAATAATAATATTGTGAAATATGATTACAATTTAAAAAAAAAAAAAAAAAAATGTTTTCTGTTTTAATATATTTTAAATTGTAATTTATTTCTGTGATTGAAGTTGAACTTTCGGCATCATTGCCAGTCTTCAGTGTCACATTATCCTTCGGAAATCATTCTAATATGCTAATTTGCTACTCAGGAAGAAGTAATGTATTATTATGAATGTTGAAAACTGTTGTCTTGCTTACTATATTTGTGGAAACAAGATTTTTTCCATTATTCATGATATTTTTTTTTTAAGAACAGCATTTATTTGAAATAAAAAGCTAACTGACATAATTTTGATTAGTTTAATGCATTCTTGCTGAATAAAAGTATTCATTTCTTTATAAAAATCTTACAGATGCTTCTGCACGGTAGTGTCGTGACATGTCTTGTGAGATTCGACCTTCCACAAATTTCAAACAAACTTTTATGTCACAGTTTTTCAAGTGATTTTTCAGGGCTGGCCTGTCTTACTAATAAATCGAACAGCTTTTCTCCTCTGGGGGACTTGAGAACCCTTTATAGGCTTTCTTTTCTCCAAAAACTCCCATACGCCTGTACAGAGTCCAGAGGAAACCTCTGGCACAACATCAAAGTTGAGCACGTGTCTGCTTCACTTCCTCCCCCTTCATCTCAGGGGGAGATCAGCACATGCAGCGGCGATGTGAGCGTAGTAATGAGATACAGCCCCCTTTCACTTATTGTTGTAAAACAAAGCCATAAAAAACTTGTGCAGACTTGGCACTCGTCGCGACTGCTTGGAAACAGAGTGAATGAAATGAAAGCTGTGACATTGTGAGACATTTCAGCCAAATTGTAGCAGACCTTTACACACCTTTTCACCGACGCATTTCCACAACCTTTCCAGCTGTTTGTGATCAGGCTTTTTAAACTCATTTCACAGAGATTGCACTCAAATAGAGCAGCTGATGCAATATTTTCAAACTGACTGCAAGTAGAAAATGTATGTTCACAATAAGAAGTTCCATTTTATTACTCTTCCAGACCCAACTCGCTGTAATTCCCCAAATTTTCCACAACCGTGGGAACATTGACTGTACATCATTTTATTCTAGTCTATGGACATTTCACAAGAAGTTATTTGAGACTAAATTGGAGGACTTGCTGTTTTTCAGTCCACTGTGGTTTGTTTCTTCTGCAAAAGCTTTGTGTTGTCGGTATTGTGGGCGGTTCCTGCGGGATTGGTAAACATACTGTGACTGTAAACTTTGAGACGGCCAACAGTCACGTGACAGAAACTGAAAGCTCAGAGAAATGTTTTCAACAAGAGACTATACGGTTGGGCGATGTCTACCAATTTTGGCCACTAAAGGAAAAGAGTCAGTTACATTACAGTACATACATATTTACTTACCACAGAGTAAGGAAAGATGACTGATAGGACAATGGCGAATAATTGGCAGATCCTGAGTACCACTGACAGTCAAATCTTGCAAATGTGTGGTAATACTGCCACTCCGTAGTATACAGAGAGTACGTAGTATTCGTAGTATGTGATCGCGTATCTCGAAAGCGAAAGTAAAAATCCAGAGCGCATTCAAAAGCACTTTTAATGCCCTGCATATAGAGGCACTTATGTCACGGTTAGATCAGTTATGCGCAGCATTATTGGAGATTTTTTGATGTAAACAACAGCATGGTCTATTCTGATAATGTACACTGTCTAAACCATGGAAAAAAAACATGTGGAAGCTGCTATTAAATAATATAGAGAAGGACTTAGTAAACAGCAAAGGGTGCAATATTTTGACAAACTAAAATTAATTGGTAAAGGTATGTACGAGCAGTTTTAATTTAGATATTAGTCTAATATTTCACCTACCTGACCGGAAACACAAATGTTGTCAAGATTATTTCCCTGGAAATCCTGGTTCAGTTTGGCAAACCACAAATGCCATTTTTGGTCAAACTGTTTTTTGCACTATACTCCTTGATTTATTGCAACTTTTGCCAGTCTATATACTCAAAATATTTTTCCTGGTCCGACCGATTAGTACAGCCCAAAACATGACAATAATTGACCATTTTCAGCAGCAATAATCAGCAATATCTGCGAGTTCCGTTTAGTTCAGTGGCATTGTTTATGTTCAGTGCCACCAACATGGCCACAATATGGCATTGTGAAAACACTCTATCAAAGCTACTGGAAGGCATGCCTGTGACCTTTAAAAAAAGTAATGGCTAATGCTAAAGCTGCAGCGCAGGGAAGGAGACCAGACAAAAAAATTTTGAATGGATGCCAAAGGAGAGGTTTCACTACGCTGAATAACCAGCTTTCTTGAGTAAACAGCCTATCTGCTAATCTTCAGCATGTTTTACATTAAACCATGGATATCTGAACCATTGTATATGGGTGGTAAAGGACCAGTGATGTTACATGTTTTATATTTGTGTAAAAAGACACTTTAAAAGACACCAGACTACAAAAAATAGCATATACTACAGTAATTTTTTTTTCTGGGGGAGGACCCACCCATATTTATTTAGCTCTGACATCCATGCACTAAGCAATTTTTAGAGATTACACCAAAAAAAAAAAAAAAAAAAAAAAAAGTTGTTTTATAAAAGAAGTCACTGACTTTTTCGGAAGACACTTTTCAAGGTAGGAAGGCATCGAGGCGCGTTCGAATCCAGTGTTAGCTTCACTTCCTGCCATTTTTGAAGGCAGCATAGATGTATTCTTCACTGCCTTAGATATACCACAATCCTGTGTGTTCCATTCCATGATGGTTGAGCCAAAAAGTAAAGATGGCATCTGAAAGTTGCATTTGGTGGTCAGTTTGTGTGTAAATGTATGTTTCTGACCAACTTTTGATGTTATTTCTAGTGAGAATTTACTTACAAAGCTCGTTCTATTTTGTTTATATATCATTAAACCGTTATGCTGCCTCAGAAAATCATTTTTGCGAGGTACCTTTGTGTACAAACACTGCCTGCGAAGTCATTGCCGGCTAAGGCAGCGAGGCAACAAGTCTTTAAGATCAACAAGGTTTTCGGGTACAGCCTATATCAAAGCCACTGGAAAGCAAGTCTGTAACCTTTAGTCAAAAAAGCGTAAAGGAAAGGAAGGAAGGAAGGAAAAGACGTGATGTGTGGCCAAGTATGGTGACCCATACTCGGAATTTGTGCTCTGCATTTAACCCATCCAAGTGCACACACACAGCAGTGAACTGAACACACACCGTGAACACACACCCGGAGCTCGGGGTTCGGTGCCTTGCTCAAGAGTCTCACTCAGTCGTAGTATTGAGGGTGAGGGAAAGAGCGCTGATCATTCACTCCCCCCACAACAATCCCTGCCAGACCTGGGACTCAAACTCGCAACCTTTCGGTTACAAGTCTGACTCCCTAACCATTAGGCCACGGCTGCCCCCAAAAAGCTAATGTTAACGCTGCAGTGCTGGGAAGAAGACCAGATGCCATTTTTTTCTTTGAATGGATGTCAGTGGAAGGGAGGCTTCACTACGTTTTTTTGAGGAAACAGCCTAACGGCTAATTTTCAGCATGTTTTACACTAAACAGTAGTTTTGGATTGAACTATTTTTAGAGTTGGTTAGATGTAGATTAGAGAGGTCACTGACTTTTTTCAGATGGGATTCAGCTTACGCCACTTCTCTTTCATTATTGCTTCAATGCAAAGTTATTTGTCAGGTGTGTTCAGTAGGCTGTATTTGATATATCATGATGACTCACAAGTTCAGCATTAGCACTAAATCTGGACAGATTTGTCTTAAAAGAACTTAATCAAGAAACTATAAGTGAACGAAGTTTACGAAAAGTAACACGCCAAATTGGCTAGTGATTTGATAGTGCTACCCTCAAACATTTGTCGAGTTGGCAGGTTTTAATTTCAAACCCCGGGCACTTCCCATTCATTCCTATGGTATCCGTAAATGGCGTTTGAGTGTTGCACTGACTGAAATTCAGAGATGTCAAGGCTATCCACCTTATTTTTCCTGTAAGAGCGGGCACGGCCATTTTTAAATTTTATGGGTCAGGCTTCCGGTTGCATCCGAGTCCAGCTATTTTTAACAATACAAAACAGCTTGTTTTGTTGTTTGATATTTCAAACTGGCATCTTACCATATTATTTTAATGTATTAACTTCATTATGGACACACTGGTTTGTAGTTCAGTTTTACCATTTAATGCACACTGTTATTCTTCTCATAATTTCCTTTTGGCGGCTTATGAACCTGAAGTCTGCTAAAAGTTATAACAAATAAAGGAGAAGAGTGCAAAAAACTGAGGAACATGGGCATCGCTAGCCTGTTTTTTTTTTTGGCCAAACTAAAATTACTGCCCCCCTAAAAATGTGCGATTCGCTTCCTAAACTGTACACGTCCCCTTTACATTTCATATGAAAATGGCGGGAGACTTCGGCTCTTCCCCGTCTTTTAGCGCGTTCTTCAAAGCGCAGACCGTGGCAGTGCAGTGCAGAAAGCAGAGGACAAGGTCTGTGTTTATATCGATAGATTACTGTAACATCTGCGCAGTTCTTTGTCATATAGTTTTCAAAATATGAGGGAGCAATCGGTTCCCGGGTCATTCTACAGAAACGTCCACTTTTCTGTCCCTAGACTTTACAGATATATTACAATTGAAATATACATTAGGATTACAGTTTTTTCAGATTTTAAGATGAAACAATATGTTATGTGAACAATCACACCTTCCTGAGCCATCAACATGGCATTATTTTTTTATTTATTAATTCAGTCATTCTTGAGAAGTGGGACAAAACAGGGTGCAAAATTGAAAAAATAAAACCATGTACTCAGACAGATGAAACCACATTTATGTATCTTATATGCACTAAGATACTGAACTATGCTTTGATACAACCTCCCAACCTTTCTGTTTTTTTAACAAAATGTGCTTTTTAACTTGTACTGTGTAATATAATTTTATCTTGATCTTTAACAGCATTCTAAATGTATTTAACATTTCAAAACACATTCTCAAGTTAGCAGACAGATTACACTAACACATGTGAACAACAAATATTACATATCATTATGAAATATTGTCAAAATATTCATCTGACGGAGGTGACCAAAACCTGAATTTGTAGTCATTTTAAGTAACAAATGCATTGAATCAATCAATTACTGTATTAAAACAAACACAACAAACAGCGAGTATGTTATTGTTTTTGAAGCTTCTATTCAGGAGTCACATTTAAGTATTTTGATATATCATTGAAACACAAAATCTTATGGTGGTGACATCTGACGGTGTTGACAAATTTGCATTTCTTTCACAAAACAAATGGAGTTCATGTAGTAGCCATTTTGTTTTTTTCTGTTGATGCTAGAGGCTAATGGAACCTGCTTCTGGGAAATTAAATGATCTAAATATTTCAAATAATTTCCTCAGAAATTGGAATATGGTGTTGACATATTATGGTTGTGACACAGGAAATATTAACATTAGAATTAAAATATTCTAAAACTACAAAACTTAGCACAGTCTGTCTGACACTGATATACTCTGCAGAGGAGCACTGTGGCAGTGGGGTACTTTGGAGTGACAGCTGCCTGTGATATTTCCTGATTTTATTACATTTTAATTAATATCTGACGGTGTTGACAAAAAGTGAGGACACAATTTCGAAACCTTATTAAACATACATGTGTCATTGAAAAACAACCTTGCTTTGATATGATATAATTTTAAGTGTTGTTTTTGATAAAACAAGCTCTTTTTCATCATTAAAAAACATTTTTATCCATTTTATAGCATATGAATGAATGAACCCTTCTCTGTGGACACACTGTTTTAGATGTAGTGAGAAGACAAGACAAGAAGTGTCATAGATTTCACATAATAATGTTTAAATTAAACTGAAGGGTATAATTGTGTTAAATACATTCTATTATTAATCCCCATAACATTTATAATTTGAAAATATTTTTATTTTTAAAACTAATAGCAGTTATAATTGGTGGACATGTTTTGTCCCACTTCTCAAGAATGACTGAATTACATAGTATTCGTAAGTACCGTAAAACTGCTTGTCCCCACAGCCATGTACAGAGGGAAAGTGCTTTATTTTGAGGTCAAAAACAAGATTTTCAACCATTTAAAATACAAAAGTCTATTCATAACTATAAAATATATAATGTAAATGGCATAAAAAAACTAAATATTAAATAAATATTATAAAATATATAACGAAAACATTTGTCCCTTGAAGTTATGTCACTGGTGTTACCGCTTAACAAAAGTGTTTTATTTTGGAATAAAAAAATCACACTGATGACATTACTCGACATGTTTCTTCCTATTTCTTGAAGATCTATGAAGGCAGGCCATGGTAAGTCCACTGTTTCTTTTCAGTTATCAGAAATGTTCTCATTTATCTCATGATTTCGTATGAAGCTTTTAGTTGACGTCACTGGTGTGACCTACTTTATTGTTATGAAACTGTAAGAAAAACTGAGTACAAATGGATAAAACTACTTAATTAAGTAAGTATATCATGTTTGACAACATGTGGTTTGATACCTAGCATCAGCCATTTAATAAAATGCATTTTTCATGAAAATTGTCAGTTACTGTCACTGGTGTTACCTTCCTTATAGATAACACCAGTGACGATCAGTAACACCAGTGACGATCAGTAACACCAGTGACTCCCATTTTAGATAAACTTAATTCAAAGCTATTTATTTAGTTCTTTTCACATAAACTAGCACTAAGATTTTGTGATTCTAACTTTTCTTTAGCATTGTTAATTATCCTTTGGTCAGGAATGGCTAAATTGAGTGCAGCTGAGAAGCAGCGACTTTACAGACAGCATAGGGATGCTGATCCTGAACACAGAGCAGAAAACTTGCAGAAAAGAAAGAGAGTTATTTTATAGACATTTGAAACAAAACAGAGAAAGAGAATAAGTGATTTAAAAGACAAGTTCATATTCAGAACAAAAATTTACAGATAACGTACTCACCCCCTTGTCATCCAAGATGTTCATGTCTGTCTTTCTTCAGTCGTAAAGAAATTATTTTTTTTAAAGATAAACATTTAAGGATTTCTCTCCATATAATGGACTTCTATGGTGCCCCCGAGTTTGAACTTCTAAAATGCAGTTTAAATGCAGCTTCAACTGGCTTATATGATCCCAGCCGAGGAAGAAGGGACTTATCTATGGATAATGTGTATACTTTTTCCTCAAATAGCATAATTTCTTTATGACTCAGAAAGAAAGACATGAACATCTTGAATGACAAGGGGGTGAGTACATTATTTGTAGATTTTTGTTCTGAAAGTGAACTAATCCTTTCAGTAAAAGGGGCAAGAGAAGTGAAAGTAAGACATGGAGGGTTCATCATCAAAGATACAAGCAAATGAGCATTGCTCCCCCATCATCATCAGATAGATCACCTAGCATTTCAATGAACAAGCTGAACTGTTACAAATATAGAAATCAAAGGTGAAAGGCAAACAGGCACTGAATAAGCATTCAGTTTAAATTGTTAAGCTATTCTGGGAGTTCATTATGGGGCAGTTGGGCAAGTAAATTAAGGCACCATGAAATGTAAAATGATTACAGTCAGAAATGTACACCCCTTAGTCATAACAAAGTGTAAGTGTATGACATAAATTAAGAGTGGGCATCTGTAGTTTAGTCAATGTACTGTACTCTTTTGTACATTTTAGTTGTTTTAGTTCAAGTGTTGAAATGATGTTTATGTTCTTTTACTAACTATTTTCACTAGTTGGCAAATGTATGCCAAATGTAATAATTTAGTAATTGTTAATTATAGTTGAAGAATGTCTTATGAATGTCACTGGTGTTACTGTGTGTCACTGGTGTTACCGTGTGTTTTTCTTTGTCACATTCTATAAAACGTCACATATGACATAATAATAATTTTACATCTATTGAATTATGCTAAATTCAAGAGTTAAGATTTAAAGGATTTAATCATTATTTGTTTATAACGGTTTTTTAAATATTTTCATTTTTATAGCGAATACATGTTGTTGCAAATGAACTAACATCATTGTCACACTTTTAACAAACCTGATTAAAATAAATAAAACATAATCTCCCTGTTTGTTGCATATTTGTTATTTTTAAGGATCTCTGACTACACATGCTGAAAAAAAGTAAAATAGAATTTCATAAAAACCTTTAAAATTAACAAAGTAGTAAGGTAACACCAGTGACAAAACAAGGGGACATGCAGACTTTAAATAAATGTACAAAAAAAAAAAACAAAACATTAAGCTGACCTTTATGTGTATTCATGAAGTCAAAAGGTAATCTAATAATGTGGTCTATGTTTAAATATTAAAATAAGAAAAAAAATTTTAAGACATTTTGCCATACCAAAAGTGGACGTTTCTGTAGAATGACCTAAAGTATTCACTGCGTTCACCCCTCATCACACAACAGCGAAAATAAAGCCCTGAACACACATGAACGCATGCTTTATAAAACAACCATGTTGGCATTTTCATTAAAACATTTAACTTTCTATATAATACATTTTACAGTGCATGTGGCAAAAATGTTTGCATACTTGAGCTAAAGAAAGAGGGTTGTACTAGAAAAGCAAACAGTAATATTTTGTATTTGTACAATAAATAGGTGTGAGTGTGTGTTTGTGTGTGTGTGAAAGAGATCATGAAGACTTGTATTTGGCATATTCAGTACTTAAATGTTATATCTTTCTAGACAATGCAGTGGAATACTGCAATAAGTTTGGTAAACATGTTTGATCTCATTTTTATATTTATTATTATACCCTCATTGGGGCTGAGCTCCCCTAAAATGTAAATCCTAGAATCACCCCTGCTAAGGAACAAAGGGTGTTTGTGGTTGGCCTCAGCCAATTTCCAGAGCAACAATTTTGACAACATTTGTGTTTGTTCTTATTGTTTCTGGTCAGGTAGGTGAAATATTAGGCTAATATCTTAATGAATACTGCTCATACGTATCTTTACCACCTATTAACTTTAGTTTGTCAAAATACTGCACCCTTTCCTGCTTACCAAGTCCTTCTCTATGGGAAGAAGATGAGGTCCCACTAACCCCCGCCACTATCTCCAATATGGTTGCGCATCCAGGTATTTCACCAAACGGTGAAATAATTGCAAACCCTCTACAACAATATTTGGATTTGGCGGGTTGTGGGAAGGAATCACAAAGCCGGCTCAACATCGTGATGTCTGTCAGCCTTCAGTGATGGAGGATGGCATCATCTATTGGCCCAACCATAGAAGAGAGGACACCAGATCTTTTAGACATAGTTTTATTTCAAATGATATTCGACAAGCAATCATCAAATCAACATATAAAAACATCTGCACCACTTCTTGTCAAGCTTATGTCATGGCGCTTTAAAATAAATACTTCTCAAGAGGAAATAATACAGACATTAATATGCAAAATCCAAACCAGACGAAAACAAAACGACTGAGCAAATGCCACAGAGGAGTAACATAAAAAGGGTCCATAAAACGTCAACGTACAGCCCCCGAAACTCATCGGCAAAAAGTGTTGTAGAAAACATCTGAAGTACTTTGTAAAATACAGAATCTTAGCAAAAAAACGTCTTTTGTGTTTTTTTTTTCTTCTAACTTTTCCAGGTTTTCTTAAAATCATTGCAAAATATTAGCTGGTATCGTAGCGAGATTAAATGTGAAGAAGAATGTGCTTTTGCATTTTTTTTCTTATTAGTATTCACATATAATATATAATAATAATAATAAGTATCGACAAAGTCCTCCACTGGTCTGTATGGAGCAATGGCAGCCATATTGCACAAGGCTCATCTTCCTCAGGCACATGGAAGAACTCTCTCCTCTCATTCACATGCTGCTCTAACAGGCACAGGTAACCATGGCTACCAGCACCGCTCGAATACGACGCCCTCGCACTCGACGCGCTTTCGGGCGGCCGTTGCGAGTGCCCGCACCTTCCCATTCATCATCTGCCAAAGTTAGACAAAGAACAGAAAGTATCAACCGAGCATGTGAGTCCAGAGTTCACATTCGAAATCACCCTCCTTTTATGACACAAACAGGTTGCTCACATTTTTTTTTTTCACATGTTAAAAAAAATTTGGTTCCTTTCGCTTGTCCGTCCGCCACAACACAACAAGCCCTCACACGCTGGTTAAGAATACAGGTTACAGTAAAAAAAAAAACTGGTCCGCGTCGTAGATCCTCACAGAATTAATGTAAACAACCTTTCGCATGGCTTTCAATCCAAAAAATGTGTCGTTTCCATTTCGTTGTTTCCATACAGTAACGAAAAAGAGCTTTAGCACCTCGGAATCGGTCCTAATGTTGAAAAACAAGTACTACAATGCACCGAACAAGTCTGAAAACCGCTAAAGCGAGTTAAGCTACATTTAGTTCACAGCCGTGGTTGTTAGTTTACGTAAAATGAGTTTCCTTTTTGAGGACCGATGCCGAGCGAAAGCGTGTAAAAAGAGGACTGCAGAGCTCCGAAGAACATCCTCAAAGTGCAAAGCTTACGAATAGCCTTTCACAGTCCGCTTTAATCGTTTACTTGACATCCGTGAGAGAAATAACGTAAATCACGCTTTAAAAATAACATTTAAATTAACGTAAATGTTCTAGGCACTACTGAATGTCCAAAGGCGTCGCTGTAGGTTGAGGAAGAGAGTGTTAGAAAGCAAATCCAAAAGTGATGACTTTGCGGAAACACTTCTACGTGGGCCCCAGTCAAGTAACCAGACAGACGAGCTCTTTCACAAGAGTTTCCGACAGGAAAAAGGGTCATACGTCAAGACAAAGCGTCACTCGAACAGTCTCAGGCCATGATTTTTTGCGGGATCTCTATGGAAGCTTTGAGGAAGATGGAGTTGTCGCGGATGTAGTTCCTCTTCTTGATCTCCTCGTGCGAGATGAACTTGGGGTAGCCGAAACCCAGCGTGCTCTCGTCCAGCGAGTTCCGGCTGCTGCACGGTTTCTGGAAGTTCTTCCAGTTGGGATCGGGGTTGAAGGTCTCCGTGATGTGCTGAGGTTTGGATAGCGACGGGTCGCTCTGGTCCAGAATGGAGAAGGTCACCTTGTAGGAGAAGGGCCATTCCAGCAGGTTGTCGTACTCGCCGGGCAGCACCCGGATGTAGATGGACAAGTGCGAGCCTTCTCCGCTACCGTTGCCATTTAGGAAAGCCGACACTTGGAGCTTGTAGCCGTAGCGGTGCGTGTAAAAGGGCGGGCTGAAGAACTCGTGGTTGTTGCGCAGTTTGGCCTCCTGAAGCTTGCGCGAGTAGTCGGTCAGTTTCCAGATGAGAACGCCATCGTGGCTCACAGACAGCTCCTCCATTTCACGACGCAGCTCCATGATTTCCTGCCGCTGCCGTCCCACTAGATTACACATCATTGTCAGGTGGGACTTTGTGCTCTCTTCCAGGTGTCGTCCAACTGCCATCTTTGGGCACTGAAAATCAAAGAACAGAAGCATAGTGTTAATTTGCATGCCGTTTTTTTTCTGAATGAGGCTGTTAGTATAAATACCTAGTTCTGCCATGAAACTCTAGATGACGCAGGCTGATGGGTGTTAATGTAACTAATGACATTCAAAGAGTATACACCTTGGCACATGCTGATTGGTTCATGTCATGTAAGCAACCAATGAGCTTGCAGCTTATCATTTAAATGGCTGGTAGAATTCACTTGGGCATTTGGCAGCGTGCTTTTAGAGTTCCTCTGAAATGCTCCTCCTTCCCCAGCTCCACCTGTATAGATCTGCTACGGGTTATTTTATATGCTATTTGTGCAGCAGCAGTATTTCTTAAATATTCACAGCACCATATCGCCATATGCTTTGGCAGTAGCAAGTTCCTGTACTTGCTTGCAACAGCAGCACCAATAATCTACAACTACAGCAATAACCAACAGCAGCAGCAATTCAGCAGCAGTGTAGCAGATCTATTCCGCCAAGACCAAATACATTAACATTGTCATAACCATTACCATGCTAAACCTTTCCGAGAGTTGTCATGACAGAACTATAGACCTTGATCATCATTATAGACGTCATATTTAGTTTGACACAATCAGTGTATCAATAATTCAATGTAGGGCTGGGTGATAAATCGATAACAATAATTATCGTGTGATGTGAATTTCCTCAATAAGCCATAACAAGAGTTCACTAAATGTTCGCTATAATGTTTATGCGGCAAAGGCGGAACAAAAGAGCACTAGTCAAAGTGCACCACTCGGACCGTTCATCCACTCGGATCAAAGTTCAAACTTGCAAGCAGATGCTTTCACTCGCTAATGAGTCAACGATACAGTCAGAAGGCTTTTTTAATCTACAAATCGTCATCATTTACTATAGATTTACTATAGTAGCACTAACTGCATAGTGGTATTGTGTCAGAAATGTGGGTATATTTGTGTCGAATTTTATTATATTATTAATGTCAACATGTATTAATGTATTAAAGTAGGAGTAATGGAATATAATTACAGTATTTTGATTAAGCTCTATTGTTTAGCATTTATACTAAATGTATTTAGACTACTGTTTTTTATACAAACACCTAGGAACCATATTACATTTTTACCATAGTATTGAGGTGCTATATCTGTGGTTTATTATCATGATCTATGGATGAACATAAATCTGCATTGTGAATCAAGGTACTACTAAATGTGTATTTCTAAAAAATTTTCTTTTATTATTATTATTAATATTATAAGGTAACACAAATATGTTTCTTGATTTGACATGCAGAACTAAGAAATTATTTTTTCTATTAAGATACTTAAGAAGTGTTTGTCATGTTCTGACCATAAATAATATTTTAAAGACACATTTAACTGTGGTTTTTACAACTTTCACATTGTAGCAAAAATCTGCCTTTAAACGAAATAAATAAAAATGTGACATTTATTGTGATAATTATCGATATCGACTAATATGAAAAAAAACAATTGTTTTGGCCATATCGCCCAGCCCTAATTCCATATATCATAACAATTAAAAAATAAAAATATAAATATATATCCCATTTTTGAACACAGATGTGAAAATGAGTATTTAAACTTACATTTTTATAACTCATGATTGAATCATGATCATTTTGTAAGATGATTTTGTAATAAATAAATAAATTACTTTTTAAAACAGACATATTTAAAATTGTTATTTAATTGCTACATTTACCTACATTATTCCATGTATTAATAATAATAAAAATGATTACAATAAATAAATCACTTTTCAAATTGATAAATAAATTATTTAATTTCTGTCAAATAAGAAAATGTAGTCAAATGTAACAAATACATTTTAAATGCAACATTTAAAAATCTAAAACATGTACAAACATAATTTTCTATTATAAATATGTATGTTTATTTGGTCAATTTGAAGACTGAATATTTATTTACTGTTATAATTTTTACTGCTACATTTACCTAAATTGTTCAGTGTATTAATGAAAAAAAAAGTAAATAAATAAATAACTTAATAAATAATTTAAAATACATCACTTTTTAAATTGGTAAATATAGAGACATATTTAAAAATATAGTTTTTTTGTCAAATAATAAAATGTAACAAATGAATTAATAAATTATTTTTATTTAAAAATATCAAATATTTACAAAATACTTTCTTAATAAAATAAACAGTTGTAAATATGTTTACTTATTTGTCAAATTGAAAGGTGCTTCATACATTTTTTTATATATTTTTACAAATTATTTTACTGATATATTTAACTATTTTTTACATGAATTATAAAACGGTTGTAATGTCTATTCATTTGTCAGTTTAAAAAGTGATTTAATTATTTTACTGTTACATTTACTTTTAATTATAAATTAATTAATTATTTTATTTTTAAGTAGCACTGCTATTCCTCTATACTCTCAGGTCTATATACACTGCAAGCCTGAGACATGAGACCAGAAACATGTCACATAAAGTTGTTGACAGTGCTGCCTGCAAAATGCATAAAACATCAAATTTCCTCAAACTCCCTTGATCTCAAAGACTAGCAAAGATGAAATCTCACAGCAGACATCCCATCCTTAAGAACAGTCTTCTACGATAAGCTTCAAAGAAATTTTTTACTGACACAAACATAATTTTTACAGGTGTGGAGGAAGGAAAACTGCTTCAGTGAAGTTACAGTGCAGGACTCACTCTGTGTTTGCATCCGGCCTCCTTGAAGGGGCAGAGAACCAGCGCGCTGCCACAGCTCTCCTTCACGTGGTTGGCCAGATCCTCACGTGCGATGTTCGGGGTGCCACACTGATTAGGACACTGCACGGGAAAGCGAGGGCAGTGGTACTGATGGTTCTGGAGGGATGAAAGGCAACGACAGTCAGCATTGACGTGAATCTGTAGGTTGTGCTGTGATTTCTTGAGCAATAACAGCTTGAGCACTGAGGCGTGAGAACTAAAATATGCATGGATTCATCAAATCATCATGAGATCATCTATAAGAGTCGCTGCGCTCGTGTTCCTGCGGCTCAACTGCTGGAGCGTGACACTAGCAACTCCAAAGTCATGGCTTCAGCTCCCAGGAAAACACATACTGATAAATATTTAGGCTTCGGATTAAAGCGTAGGTCAAATATTAGTCATAAAGTAGGAAATCACGCATACGAAATGTGAATCCTCCTCTGTATGAGGAACATCAACCAGTTTTTCGTTTTTTTAAAACCTACGGGTGCCTACGAAGGCATTATTTTAAGGTATCATAGGCGTTTACAACATAAAGGATGTATAAAAAGTTTGGCCACTTAGTTATGCTGCCTCCTAAGATCCCTCATTTCAACCAAACTGTGAAGCTATTGTATGTATCAATTGAAATGCATTGTGCACATTGTAACAAATTAATTAAAAATAAACAAATTAATAATTACAAACAAAAAATGCACTGATTTGATACTAAACAGTACCAATGAATTGAGTTGAATAGCATTTTCAGATAGTTTTCTGATAAAAAAAAATGTGAATGTGCTGTACTCGTTTTGTAGGGCTGCAAAATAATGATACATATTACAATAGTTTAGCTATAAATTAGTTCAATATTTTTGTTTAGTTACAATAAAATCATACGTATTATTGTTGTTGTTTGTTGTTATTTATGATTGTATTGTTTCTAAAAATATTGAACTAATTTATTTCTAAGATAAAATAATATGTTAAATACGATAGCTTATAATAATAAAACATATTACTAAAATATGTGTTCAATGTAAAATCTAAAAATAATCTAGTAATGATTTTAGAAATAAATTACAAATAAAAGAATAAAATAAAATACAGAATAAAATAACAGAAAACAAAAAACAAAGAATTTAAGAGTTCACAAATATTTTGTTAAGTAACGAAAATAAAAGCATACATGTTGTTATTTATGATTTTATTGTTACTAAAAATATTATACTAATTTATTACTAAAATAATATTTTTAAATAAAATAACAGAGCAGATGCAAAGAGTTCATGCGGAGCAACAAATATTTTGTTTAGTTGCAATAAAATCATTATTATTATTGTTGTTGTTACTTATGATTTCATTGTTACTAAAATATTGAACAAATTTATTACTAAAATAAAATAATCTTTAAATTATATTAGTTAATAATAATACAATTATTATTAGAATAATATTTCTAAAAATAAAATAACAAAATATAATATAATAAAAAATAACAGAAAAAAATAATAATTTTGTTGTTGTTATTATTTATGATTTTATTGTTACTAAAAATATGAAACTAATTTATTACTAAAATAAAATAATCTTTTAGTAATAACTTATAATAATAAACTAATTTATAACTAAAAAATATGTAACAGTTCAATGTAAAATCTAAAGTATTTTTAAGAAAAATAATAATTAGTAATTATTTTATTTACAGTAAAACTATAAATTACAATACTAATATTTATGGCTTCATTTCTGCATATTCAAATGTTAAACCACTGAGCTTTCATTTAGTCAAAAACAAACAAATAAAATAATAAATAAAAACTTTCTTAGAGCAGATGCAAAGTGTTTATGTGGAGGAACACATTGTTATAATGTCAGAAATAAAAATAATAGTATTATTATTATTATTGTTGATCTTTTTTACAATTTTACAATTTTTACTACAAATATGAAACTAATTTATTACTAATATAAAATCATATTTTAATAATAATTGTTTTTTAACTTCACAACTAATTTACTACTAAAATGTATATAATATACAATAAAAAAATACAATAAAATAAAAACTGCAGAACAACATTTACTGTGCCAAGTGCCAAGCTTCACTCTAAAACATGATTTCTATATGTATTTAATTAAATTGCAGATTTGAAATTGA
Source organism: Cirrhinus molitorella (assembly GCA_033026305.1). Lineage (NCBI taxonomy): Eukaryota > Metazoa > Chordata > Actinopteri > Cypriniformes > Cyprinidae > Cirrhinus > Cirrhinus molitorella. The sequence continues at coordinate 18,901,526 of CM065134.1, forward strand.
GATATAATAATCACACCAAGGCACATAGCAATCATGATTTAATTTTCAGCTTATTTTGCAAAATATTAGCGTGTTATGCATTTTATGCTTATGAGGCTATCAATCTGTTAGCTTCAGAATCCACTGAAATCATCGAATCAAGTCTCTCTTGAAAAGTGCTTCAAATTGGTCACTTAGAGGTTCCATGACAGATGTAGCAAGGCAGCACACTAGGTTTTGGTAAAGAGCTAGTGTGTATTCGCCAGGCAGCTGAATCTCACAGTGTTTTCAGCATGTATACCTCTATGTGTGTGAACACAGGTGTTAAAAAAAGAAGCTAGGCCAGCCCAAGCTGTGGCTGGCACCAAACCCAGAATCTACTATGAAAGCCAGTGTTTATGTAGTCACAGGCCCACTGCCATCCCACCCTGTGCAGCCTCAAAACCCCTTTAATTCACCACTGAGCGGCTACTGTTCCATTCACACCCACCGCTGGACGGGCACATAGAAAAATCAACAAACAAACACTAATAACATGTATTTTTCTGTCGTACAGTTGCAAGGCCACAGCTGAAGGCCGTCACAGCGCTGAACTCACCTGGATGGTGTCGTAGACGAACTCTTTGCCGCAGTATTTGCAGGGCTGCGTGCGTTTGGGGCATTCTGTCATGGTGTGCTGGGATAATAGTCTCCTCATCATTCTTGCGCCACACTTGTTCTCGCAGTACACGCTCTCCTGCGGACAGATGCCCTGGTGGTTCTGAGGGAAGCAAATGGAGATGGAGATGTCAGAAGAAGTAAAGAAACTAGATTAGCATTTCTTAAAGATAAAACTACTGCTTGGAAAGCAGGAAAACAACAGTTAAAGTTTTAGGCTAGTTCAGGTTCTGTATAATTGAATTGGCAGCATAAGGTTTGCTTTGTTTTTGTTGTGACACTCAGTCCAGATCTTTTTTTTGTCCACTAAACCATCAGCTATTATTCCGACTGTGTAGAGCAAGGTGTTGCCAGGTCCACAGTTGTCCCTCGGAATTGGGCTGCTTTTACACAGTTGCTGCCGGTTGTTTTTCATGTTCGTAGGTTGAAGCAACCCAATAATGTGATATTTAAATGCCTCGAAACGCGATTGTGCTAGTTTTGAGTAGCAATTAGGCGGGTTTTTTTGTGAAAACCTGGCAACCCTGGTAAAGGGGGCTGGTAAAATAGATGGTAAAATAAAGGCATCTATGCTTCCATGGAAAACCTTAAAGGGACAGTTCACCCCAAAATGAAAATTCTGTCTTTGTTTACTCATCCTTATGTCGTTCCAAACCCGTAAGACCTTAGTTTAGATAGTTTTGATGAAATTCGATAGACTCTCCATAGACAGCAATGCAAAGAAAACAAAAATAACATCAGCAGAAAAACTGACATGGAAAAAAATGGTTGTATAAAGTTATTTTTGTTTTCTTTGCGCACAAAAAGTATTCTTGTAGCTTCATTACGGTTGAACCATTAATGTCCCATGGAATATTTTAAGTCTTTCTGGGCCTTGAACGTGGTAGTACCTGCTGTCTATGCAGGGTCAGAAAGATTTCGTATTTCATCAAAAATATCTTTATTTGTGTTATGCAGATGAAGAAGGTCTTACGGGTTTGGAACAATATGAGGGTGAGAAATTAACAGAATTTTCATTTTTGGCTGAACTATAAATTTAAAGTCTGTGACCATTATACACAATGCAGTTTTATGTCAAATCTTTCAATTCTGACAGCCCAAAATCTGCAGAATGCCTCTGACTTATGGCAAGTGTTGACTCACCCAGACTGCAAATTAGGGCTAAATTCATATACTGTACTCCAGCCTTAACTAGAATGTTTGTGTAATATCATATCTGCCTTTCAAGCACTTTTGTGACGCAAAAACACCACTTATACAGCAGTAAATGGCAAATAAAATGGTTCTTTAATCATAAACTCCAACAATTTAGTGCAATTTTGCAGCCTAGCCACGAAACACAATTGAAAGATTCCCATAAAATGCAATAAAAAGACTTAATTGTCTCTTTTATACATTGTGAGGTTTGCATTAGTATTACTTTGTATTGTAAAAAATAGGAGTGCCACTATAGTAGCAAACAACCGCAGTTCTTGTGCTACTACAAGATCAAGCTGCCAATTCGCTAATAACAAATTCACACTTTTCAGAATTACACCACGTGGAGAAGCACACAAGCCTCTTTCTTCAAGTAGCACAAACTGACAATGATTAGATTTTTCCATTGGCATGAAGGAAAGTTTGTGTCCAGCAAAAGTTAATGATTCTTACACATTTTCATCATGATCTTCAGAATCTTCAGAAATGAACAACTTTTAGAAATGCCTAAATACATCACCAGATGTAAAGCTAAAGTTAGGTCGAAAAAAACTGCAGCAGTCACATGATTTCAACATCACTACCATTAATCTTTCAACAAACTTACAGTTTGCAAATTGTTAAGTTTTACTTGGAATAGTTTGCAAATGTATAAACATAATGAGTCTACATTCTTTCACAGTGATGCCACAAAAGAACCATTTTTGGTTCCACAAAGAACCATTCAGTCAAAGGTTCTCTAAAGAACCATCTCTATCTTACATTTTTTATAATCTGAAGAAGCTTCTTTCACTACACAGTGTAACAGAAAGGTTCTTCAGATGAAAAAGGTTCTTTATAGAACCAGAAAAAAATAAGATTCTTCTATGGCATCATGAAGCACTTTTATATTTAAGAGTGTAGTTGTGACAACCAGTCCCTTTTAGCCATTTGTTAGAAACTGTCTTTTTCAAGACACATAAAAGCTTAAAATAATCACAGGTGGGGTATTATTGAATTGAGGCAAACACACCTTTTTTTAACGTTTAACCAAAAACACATTGAATGCTAATTTGTTTCATGATTTAAATACTTCCTACAGCAATCTATAGCTATATAATTTTTTTTTGGCTTGAGAAAGCCCAGACTGAAATTTTGAAGCAGTTGTAAAAGCTTGAAGTTTGAAAGATTGTATATATGTTGATAGCATGTGGCTAGCATGTTTTACCACACTGTTAACAAGATTTAACATGTGGTTAGCATGTTTTTAACATGACTACCACGTTGCTATCATGTTTTTAGCATTATAAGCATGTTGTTAGCATGTTTTACATGCTGCTAACATGTTTCTAGCATGATTAACATGTTAGAATGTTGTTACCATGTTTTTAGCATGATTAGCATGTTTTAATGTAATTTAACCAATGGATTTAGTAAAAAAAACACTTATATAGGTAAAGCAGATGATTTAACAAAAAAAAACAAGCTAAAACCAGCTGATTTAGAAAAACAAAAACAGTTAACAACCAGCTAAAACCAGTTGATTCAGTAAAAAACGGCTAAACCCAGCAGATTTCGCAAAATGTCAGCTGAAACCAGCTCATTTAGCCAAAACAAAAACAGCTAAAACCAACCTTGGCTGGTTGTCTAGTCTTTAAGCTTGGTTGGTCTTTTAGAAGGTATCCCAGCTTGACTGGCTAAGACCAGCCTGACCAGCTAAAAGGTGGCCAAAACCACTGTAAAACCAGCCTGGGAGACTAGCTAAAGCAGCCAACCTAGGCTGGTTTTCGTTGTTGTTGTTTTTTTTTTCAGTAGCGAGTTGTTAAGCTTTGTTATAGCAATAGACAACTGAAACACACCATAAGAAAAATGTTAGCAACATGCTAATCATGCTAACAACATGCTTATAATGATAAAAACATGCTAGCAACGTGGTAGTCATGTTAAAAACATGCTAACCACATGTTAAATCATGTTAACCGTGTGGTAAATCATGCTAGTACGTCTCATGCTATCAACGTGTATATAATCTTTCAAACTTCAAGCTTTTACAACTGCTTCAAAATTTCAGGCTGGGCTTTCTCAAGCCAACTTGAGAAAGCCTACAAATTCATCTAGTCTCATAGTGCAAAAGTTTTATTTATTTATTCATTTATTTTGGTGCGTTTGGTAGTCTGGTTTATGAAAACCGCAAGTCAGATCAGTTAGAAAAGATATAGCACACCAAGTCAGACCAGTTTGAAGGTCTGACCTGAGTTTAATGGTTGTAACATTAAAGCTCTATGAGGAGCTGGTGTTTAAATTTTGGCTTAGAAGAAGAAGAAAAAGAAGCTTAAATATTAAAGCAGTAAGTTGGCTTGGACATTATTTGACCGCAGTACCTCGAAGGCCTCTCCTGTGAACTCGCTCCCGCAGAACTCGCACTTGACCTTGCGTTTGGGACAGTCGTGCTGTAGGTGCTCGGGCAGGTCTCTGCGCGTCAGCTTGACGGAGCAGCGGTTGGGACAGGGAATCACATTGAAGGCGCAGGTTGAGAAGTGGCTCTAGTAAAGAAACAGACAAGTATGCTTTTTAGTATATATTTATTGTGACAGTTTCCAGGCCAAATATACTTAGCCACACAAAACAGTTGCTGGAACCCATTGACTTCCACAGTATTTTTTTCCATATTATGGAAGTCAATGGATACTGTCAGCTGTTAGGTTACCAACATTTTTCAAAATATCTTCTTTTGTGCTCAACAGAAGAAAATAAGTCATACCGGTTTGGAACGACGCAAGGGAGAGTAAATGACAGAATTGAAATTTTACTCTTATAGCTACATTGGGAGGCTACTATTTTAAAAAAAGCAATTTTAAAACGTGAAAAGCATCATTACCTGTAGCTGTTTCATCTGCCCAGTCCAGCGGCAGCCCTCTTCACTGTGAATGCAGCGGATGGGCAGCGCCAGTATCTGCTGCTCCAGCTCAGGATCAGGATAGATCTATAACACACCATTACACCAAGGACACATTAATCAACGTTGTCTCCTCTCTTCAAACACACTCATATATTAACCACTCAAGGACAGGACAGAGGTCTGGATTTAAACATTCACTTATTAACTCAGACACACAGCATACGCCTGTGGCTTCTCCCACGCTAAAAGGGGATCGTCTGTTGATATAATTACAACAAACATCATGTCAGACATAAGGATGGGTGTGAGTACTTGAGTACTTGGAAATGACAGCAATCATTGACCATTAAACATAATTGTGTAACTTGGTTGAGTTTTTCAGAACATTTCACAGTAAAATGTTCAAATCAAATTTTTTAATTGCATCATTTTCAGTGATATCTTGCAATTCTTACAGACAATGAGTCAATACTGACACACAATACTGATAATAATGTTCCAAATATACATATGTTTTGCAGGTTTTGTGAGATGACAGAAATTCTGCACAGAACCCAAAAAATGCTAATTATTATTATTAATAATAATAATAATAATAATAATAATAATAATAATAAACATTTAATTGAGGTTGGTGCATTTTAAACTGTACTTTAAACAGATTTTTATTTCTATTTTGTGCCAATTTTCTTGTTAATAATGAGGTTCAAAATACACATATTTTTATGCAGATTTTAGGATATCAGATTTTAGGATATACCCCTGTATTTTTTAACTTGGGACAGAAACTGATTTATTTTTATTTATTTATTTATTTATTTATTTTGCATAAACTAAAGTCACGACTAGTTTGAGTGATTTTGACAGAAAAGTTGAGTCAGTACAGACGCTTGTTAATAATAAGGTTCAAAATAGAAATTCTGCAAAGAAACCAAAATGCAAATTAATAATAATAAAAATAATAAAAATTAATTGGAGCAATCTTTACTTTAAGCTGATTTTTATTGCAATGTTTTTGCAATGTGCCTTTTTTGCACAATCACAAAAACTGCCTGAGATTCACAGACAGACAGACGTGTTAATAATGAGGTTTAATATTTTCAAATTTTGGGATATCACATAGAAATTCTGCACAGAAACCAAAATGTAAATTAATAATAATAATATTAACAATTATGATAATATAAAGTAGAATAATATGCAGTAGATACATTTTCATTTTGTGGCAATTGTCCTAGAAGTGTATTTTTTTAACAACATTATTATTATTATTATTATTATTTAATTAATTAATTGTGCATAAAGTCACAACCTTTTTTTGCCAATTTTGTGTAAAAAGTGTATATATATATATTTATTATTATTATTATTTATTTATTTTTTACATAATATAAAGTCACAACCATTTTTTTGTGCCAATTTCCCTAAAAGTGTATTTTTAACTTGGGATGAAAAGTGATTTATTTGCTATTATTTATTTATTTTTGCATTTTTGCTAAGTGATAGACTACAATCCACACAACCAAAACAATCTCTAAAAGCATCCAAATTCAAGATATACACCTGGTTATAATGCTTTTGCATCAGTTGATCATAATTTAATATACTACCGCAGCCATAATCAATAGAAAATGTACACAAAGATCTCTTTGAAATGAAAGTATATGAATAATCATCTATAGTCAGCATATTGTATATAGAAAGACGAGCATCTGACCAAAAGTTTAGAATGCAGTACATCATAGTCTGCTGAATGTTAATGCTTTCATATGGTTAGTAAAAAAAAAAAATATGCAAAACCATTAAAAAAAAACAACAACTGTAAAATGGATTTTGAAAAACTGTGAAAAGAAACTTTTGTCAAAAAACATACATTGCCGCACAATCTAATTCAATTGCAAGGTGATGGATAACCTCAACCAGAGCCCCGTGAAACGAGCGCATACACGTGCGCCTGTGTGTGTAAGTTAGATCCAGAGGCCATTGCATCTTCCCTACATCCATAAAGTCAATAAAGGATGAGACGCTCCTCCATCCAATCAGCCCAAATCCCCTGCCAGGAGGATTTACATACACACACAGATCTGCAGCGCAGCGACAGCACTGCAGACCCGGCCGTTCACCACCCATGTAGGCCCATATGGAGCCGTCCCCCACTCACCCTCCCTACCACACACACACACACTCACAAATTCATTTTCATTGACAGATTTTCTGGCACACCAAGATAAATTCTCCCAACTGTGCCATCCTGCCGTACACACGGTGACTGAGAATGAAAGATTTGTAGATTAAAATAAAACTACGAATTAAGAACTAAAAATACAACATCACGTGAAAGAGGGCAAGTTGACAGCCTTACAAACTTTAGAACTCTAGATTTAGACACGATAGTGATATGAGACGTGGGGTGAACCCGACCTCAAACAGGCAACGACAGGTACTGAGCAGAAGCCCTGCGGAGGTGGATGGGTAATCAGTGGGAGGCCGCCAGGGTTTTAAAAATGACAGTTTGTGCAATAATTGTGTGTGTTCAGGCCTCACGAGCATCAGACGCTCCTGCGGCACTCCAGGCTTTCCAGGATGAGTAGAGTCATCCCGCCGACTTCATGCAAATCACAGCTTCGACGGATTAGTGCGCTAAAGCTCTTTCCCCAACACAGAACAGGTTTAACTTTGTGCATGTGCTCTTACAGAAGCCTGTCAAACACACTGCAGGAGAAGATGACTCAGATGTTACAACGGTTTTTAAAAAGAACAAAGTAATAGGGCTGAAATTTAGGTAAGTGTGAGAAGTATTTATGCCACTGATTTAGCTTTAAAATCACTCGTTAAATCGAAGGTATGCTCATCGTCTTCTGAGCACTGAGGAGGTTTCATAATCTCACTCTCTAGGGCAGCGCATGAGAAAAATGACTCTTTAATGAACGCCGACACTTATGGCGTTTTTCCCAGCTCAACCTGATTAATTAACTAAAGAGCACGCTGAAAAATTAGCCAATACTTTAATTAAAGATTTGGTGAAATTCCTTCTTTAATGTGGGGTGGTGCAGATTAGCTGAACTGCGGAGTATAATTGCTATTAACTGAAATATTTTGAGAGGAGGAGGAGGAGGAGGAGGCTACTGTATTAATATTTAACACCTTCATGAAGAGATTAACCTTTAATCACTTTTAAACGCTTTTTTATAAACGCAACACATTTTTGCCATACTTGACATTTGATGTTCCATTATGTACAGTATTAATTAATTAATATAAATATATGATTCTATATGATTTTTGTATAAAATGAGTCAAAGGGAATAGACAGTTGAGGTCAAAAGTTTTCATACACCTTGCAGAATCTGCAAAATGTTACTTATTTGGCCAAAATAAGAGGGATGATACAAAATGCATGTTAAACTTTTTTATTTAGTACTGATCTGAATAAAATATTTCACATATGTCCACATTTGTAAAAATGACATATAAAAATATCATATTTTTTCATTTAGTACTGTCCTTCAGGAGTTTCCCAGAAGACAAAATAAGTGAAATCTACCCTGATCTTCAAATTTATAAAGTTTTCACCCTCCGGCTCTTAATGCATCATGTTTCCTTCTGGAGCATCAGTGAGCATTTGAACCTTAAATAATAGTCCCTCAGTTGTCCTCAGTGTGAAAAGATGGATCTCAAAATCATACAGTCATTGTTGGAAAGGGTTCAAATACACAAAAAATTGTTGAAAAACCAAAGAATCTGTGGGTCCTGAATGATTTTTCTGAAGAACAGCAGGCAGTAACCGTTCAGGACAAACAAAGGACTCATAAACAACTATCTCTAAACCAAAAAAAAAAAAAAGCTATTATTTTCTTTTGTGGACTATTTGTAAACATCTTTTATGGGAAATATCTTATTCAGGTCAGTATTAAATAAAAAATAACATGCTTTTTGTACGATTCCTTTTATTTTGGTAAAACAATTAACATTTTTCAGATTCTGCAAGGTGTATGTAAACTTTTGACCTCAACTGTATGTATACACATTTCTTTTTTTTTAGATCTTTATATTTTAGTTAATTTCAGTTTAAATATACGCCTAGGATGGTATGAGGGTGTAAAAATCATGGGGTAATTTTCATTTTTGGGTGAGCTATTCCTTTAGGTTCAAAGGAATAAAATTTATCCTAACAACTGAGGACTGTTTAGATATATACTTGTGTTTATATATTTATATATTCATAAATGTTCTGTTTAGTGGTGCAGAAAGGCCACGCTGCCGCATTAAAGCAGCATCAAATATATTCTATCATATTCCGAACTAATCTATGTGGCATCTCAGTCTCTTTCTTCCTTCCTTCCTTTTGGACATTCCCAGGGAAATGAGTGGCCTGTGGTAGTTCATTAGTGTGATTACTCTGGTGGTTTGAGAAGCGTGGACGCGGGCCGAGCGCCCGGGGCAGTCAGTGACTCACAAACATAGCTTGCTATTGTTGACACATTAGCATTTCGTTCACTCTGGCAGAGCCACTCAAGAAAAGTTGTACGGTGAATAAAGGCCTCTGTAACTCCACTGTACACTACAGGGATGTAAATCACTGTGGGAGATTGATCTGTAATCTGGTTTACAGCAGAATGGATGAGAGATTAGTGCTGAGTGCATTACTACCTTGGCGTAATCCAGTGGGAGCTGGTCCTCCGGGCACTTGAAGACACCCTCACTGCAAGCAGAAGAAAGGAAAGATGTATTTTCAACTTCAATGAGCAGCACACCACAAATCAGATACAAATAATTGATTCAGTTCAAGGTTGTTAGAAACAGCAGATTCAGTCTAAACGCGTCTGAAAATAAATTGCAAGCGGAAAGCAGATTTTCTGAAGAAAACATGAGTGGCAAATCCAGTCGTCAAAGTAAAAAGTAATAACATTTCTTTGAATACATTTGTATACTATGGAAGTTTCCGCCACTGAATACAAAATTAAAAAAGGTAATTGCAACTTCTTTTGTAGATATAAACTCGCAATTCTTTTTTTTTTTTTTCAGAATTGCGGTATATAAACTCGCAATTGCAAGGTTTATCTCACAATTCTGACTTTTTTTTTTCAGAATTGCATGATATAAAGTCACAAAAGTTTTTTCAGAATTGCAGGACATAAACTTGCAATCGTGAGAAAAAAACTCAGAAATTTAGAACTGATTTTTTTCTCGTAATTGCGAGGTTTCTCTCACAATTCTGACTTTTTCTCTCAGAATTACATAATATAAACTCACAATTGCAATTTATAAAGTCAGAATTGCAGTATATAAACTTGCAATCACAAGAAAAAACTCATAAACGCAGAATTGTTTTTTTTTCTCGTAATTGCAAGTTTGTATCTTACAATTCTGACTTTTTTTCTCAGAATTGCAGGATATAAACTTGCAATTGCGAGAAATTCTTTTTTAAACTTAGAATTAACTTTTCTTCACAAAATTCTGACTTTTTTTCTCAGAATTGTGTGACATTAACACAGTTCTAAAATCAGAATTGTGGGATATAAACTTGCAGTTGCAAGAAAAAAACTCAGAAACCTAATACAAAATATTAATACATCAAATAATAGTATATAAAATAATATTAAAACAATGGTCACACTGCATGACTGATATGACAGACAAGTATTTCAGTATTAATAAGCTGTTTTGTCTAGATTTTCTAGATTTTCTGAAGAAAGCATGAGTGGTGAATCCACTCATCAAGGTAAAAAGTAATAACATTTTTTTGAATACATTTGTATACTATGGAAGTTTCCGCCACTGAATAAAAATTTTAAAAAGGTAATTGCAACTTCTTATGTAGATGTAAACTTTTTTTCTCAGAATTGTGTGATATAAACTCACAATTGTGAGTTATAAAGTCAGAATTGTGGAATATAAGTGCACAATTGCAAAAAAAAATTCATAATTAATTTTTTTCTTGCAATTGTGAGTTCTAAGGTCCGAATTGTGTATATAAACTCGCAACTGCAAGAAAAAAAACTCGTAATTGCGAGTTTGTATCTTACATTTCTGACTTTTTTCTCAGAATTACATGATATAAACTCACAATTGCAATTGATAAAGTCAGAATTGTGGTATATAAACTTGCAAATCGCAAGAAAAAACTCAGAAACACTGAACTGATTTTTTTTCTCATAATTGTGAGTTTGTATCTCACAATTCTGACATTTTTCTCAGAATTACATGATATAAACTCACAATTGCAATTTATAAAGTCAGAATTGTGGTATATAAACTCGCAATCATGAGAAAAAACACAGAATTGTTTTTTTTTCGCAAATTTAATTGCAAGTTTGTATCTTACAATTCTGACTTTTTTCTCAGAATTGCAGGATATAAACTTGCAATTGCAAGAAATACATGACTTTGATATGACAGACAAGTAGTTCAGTATTAATAAGTTAGATAGATAGATAGATAGATAGATAGACAGATAGGCCAAAATTTGTAATACTGTTCAGAAATTCATAAACATTACAGATGTAGTTTATTCAAGTTACTATATGCATTACATTTTTAGTATATTTAAACAAATTAAATCAATGGGACAAAAAAGGAGTGCTATACATGTCTGTGGTGCATGATGATTTACTCACTGCATTCTAATGCTTGGGATTAGCGGTTTGTTCAAATCCCTTAACTTTAAGTACGCACACCAGTAGTAGTGAGTCATGCCTTAGCAAGCACCACTAAACATCGACTTTCTGTCTGACTGGAGGAGTGCCCTAATCTGGGCTCTTTGCCCCTTTTTTTTACTAGGATGAAGGTTAATTATGTACCCTAGTTGTGAACTGCTTACAAAACCGCCGAAAGGAGCCGAAAGAAAGACGCTGAGAAGAAAAAAGAAGACATGAGATTTATCCCGGCTGTGAGGCGACCAGCTGAGAGGGGCGTCGTGCCTCATTAGCAGGGCCCCTCTGGCAGCATGGGCCGTCCAGAACACTGATGTCACCATGAAATATTCACATGGTAAATAATGGAAGTGACTGCAGATCGCGCTGACGGCCGTAGGGGGAGGTGTGTGAGTGTGTGTCATTGTGTCTTACTGTACAGTGCTGTTATTTACATATGAAGAATCCAAAAGGGCCATCTGTGGACGCGTCCCAAGAGATGTGTTAATACGGCCCCTCTACTGCCTACAGAGGCCATTAAACAGTACTTACGAATGTGACACTACAGTGTGTGCCACATAAGCAGTGCATTATTTATATACAGTGCAAAACATTCAGCATTGAAACAATTTTCACTCAGAAGCTGAAAGTAAATTGCACAATTACAAAGAAACAGGTAACACATTGAATTAAACATGAAAAAATGCACTTTTGTTAAATGTACTTCAGTTATCTTTTTATCATTTTGTAGTGTACAAAAATATTCTCAATCACTCACTCAGATTTTTTCTGTCTCGTTTCCCAGTACAAATATCTGAACTTTCTTAAATCAATATACATTTATCTGAAAAACTAAATGACTTAAGATATTAGGACATGTTTAATGAAAATAATGTATGCCTAAATTGAGTTTATGCCTAAAACAAGAAACAAATCTCTGCCATTAAGATTAAAATCAATGTAATTCAAAGGAAAAACAATTAATTTTGATGTATTTTTCAGAAAACATAAACAAAATATGTGATGTAATTTTGCTTACCAACTACAAATGCATTGATTTAAAATATAGATATTTGTACTGGAAAAAAGGACAAAATTACTAAGTAAGAAAATCAGTTTAGTAGTTTTGCAGTATAGTAAATTTAGGTACTTTTAAATTTAGGTTTAGTCATTTTACTAATAAACTTTAGTAATTTTATAAATAATTAATATGTAAAAAATGTAAAAATAAAATAAAACGTTCAATTTTAACTAAATAATAAATACATTATATATTTATTTTCTTTAGTTTTTCATATTATTTTTACCTTAAGTTATTTATCTTTAATTTATGTATATTTTATGTATATTTTAATTTGAGTGATGTTAGAATTAAAAAAAATTTAACGTTAAAAAACAATACAAAATATTTTTAAATAAATAAATAGTTTTTCATAATATAAATATATAACTAAAATGTTAAACTAATATATATATTTATATATAATAAATTATAATAATATACATTTTAATTAGTACATTTTATATTCATTTTCTTAGTTTTTTCATATTACTTTCAAGTTTTCCATATAGAATTTTTGGCTTTTCATCCAGTGTATGCAAATATATATTTAATTTATGTTTATTTTAGTTTTATTAACTTTAGTAACAAACTAAAAATTTACATTAAAAAATGTAAATAATAAATAATTAATATTTAAAAATAAAACAGTTTTAAATAAATAATACATTTTATATATATTTTTTTATTTTCCTTGTTTTTCAAATATATATATATATATATATATATATATATATATATATATATATCTGCTTCATTTCAGTTAATTACTTGTGATTTATATGATTGGTGATAGCCATTGATTTTAACACTGCCACATACAATAAGAACTTTTATTTGAAAGGAAAAATGCACTGTGAGTTCAATGTCTTTATCTATAGTGAACAAAAAAAGCATATTACAGTATCACGAGACCTTGTGACAGGCAAAACAAGTCAATAACAAACCCTTCCCTGACTTTAAACAAATAAGCCCACAAAGTCTCTATTGATGGTTTCTCTAAATGTAAAGGGAATGACACGTCACATGACTAAAACTGTCCCGAGCCTATTTGTGGGCCAGATGGAAAGGGCTTTAACGCCTGAGGTGATGCCAGCCACATCCATTAAGGTCAGTGTGTCAGTAGGGCGCAATTAATACATCAGTCTTTAACAAAAAAAGTCAATCAATTACCCACCAGAGGCAAGCCAACTAATGCAAATGCACGCAGGACTATATTTCTAGACCATCAATGTGGTTCCACAGGGGCCGTTCAGCTTTTCAGATGCGCTCTGATTTACAACCGAGAACCGCCTCCTGACTGATGAACAGATATGAGACAGAGAGGTGGGGAAGGTACACTGGAAACTCTCATTTCTTAGCATGTAAATAAATGGCTTGTCAGACTGATTCCTTCCAGAGAGCAAGAGAAAACGGCAGCTATACATTCATCCGCTAATTCGGACTGACTCTGAGGCACTGACTCATTTGTTGAGACTCATTGTTATGCTTCAGCACTGTATTAGCATTAGCGTAAGAAGAACAGCATCAGCAAATGCATTTCATCTTCAGTACTAAGGCAAGTATGAAAGAAACACTTCAAAACCCTTGATGCCCGGCCCCTTCTCTACGCTTTGAAAGCCTCGCTTACACTTTTTCTCTTAACTTTAAGAGAGTGCTGATCTGACAGATTTGAGTCAAAGGGAGAGTTCACTCAAACATCAAAAATCTGTCATCATATAGTCACCCTAATGTTGCTCCAAACCATCACTTAAACATCAAATCTCATCCATGCCTGCACATATTCAAGACAGGGTAAGATTTTCAGTAAAAAAAAAGGCGTATCTTTACATTTAAATCTGCTCCTCACACACACAAGAAAAAAATAAATGTGGAAAACTAAACCTAATGCTAACCTTAACTCATATGTAGAGTTGTTAAAGTGAATGTGTTACAATTAGATATTAACAATTTTTTTAAGATATTTACCAAATGTAACAATATTACTAATATTTAATAACAATGTTTTTTTCTATTTATTTCTCACATTTTTTCACAATTTTTTGTCATTTTACACTACAGTATTTCTCACATTTGCGACTATTTCTTGAATTTTGAAAGTTTGGTCATTTTCCGTAGAGTATTTCTCACATTTGAGACCATTTCTCGTAATTGTGAAAGTTTTGTCATTTTCACTACAGTTTTTTTTTTCACATTTGAGAATATTTCTCATAATTTTGAGACGATTTCTTGTAATTTTGAAAGTTTCGTCATTTTCACTACAGTGTTTCTCACATGTAAGACTTCTCCTAATTTTGCAAGTTTCGTCATTTTTACTACAGTATTTCTCACATTTGAGACTATGTCTCATAATCTTGAAAGTTTCGTCACTTTCACTAAAGTATCTCTCACATTTGAAACTTCTCAGAATTGTGAAAGTTTCGTCATTTTTACTACAGTATTTCTCACATTTGAGACTTTTCCTTGTAATTGTGAGTGTTGTAATTTTCACTATAGTATTTCTCAATTTATATTCTAGACTATTTCTATTCTTCTTACATATTTAAATATCTATGTCTCTCTCTCTCTCTCTCTCTCTCTCTCTCTCTATATATATATATATATATATATATATATATATATATGTAATATATATTTATACGTCGCGGTCAGTATAATTTTTTAAAAAAAAATTATACTTTTATTTAGTATCAAAAGTGACAGTAATGAAATGTAAAATGTCACCAAAGATTTTGTTTTTAAATAAATGCTCTTTTTTTCCATTCATCATAGAATCCTGAAATAAAAAATAACAGTTTTGACAAAATAATTAAGCAACAGAATAGTTTTCAGTTCTGATAATAATAAATGTTTCTTGAGTAGCAAGTCAGTATATACAAGTTACACACACACACACACACACACACACACACACATACATATATATATATATATATTTATTTTTTTTGGAGTCAGTAATTATTATTTTCTAAGTATAGATCATGTTCCATGAAGATATTTTGTAAATTTCCTACCGTAAATATATCAAACCTTAATTTTTCATTAGTAATATGCATTGATAAGAATTTAATTTGGACAATTTTAAAGATTTTGTTTGCATCCTCAAGATTCCAGATTTTCAAAGTTGTATCTCGACCAAATATTGTCTCATCCTGACACACCATACATCAATGGCTTATTTATTCAGCTTTCAGATTATGTATAAATCTCAGTTTTGAAAGATTTACCCTTATGAATGTTTTTGTGGTCCAGGGTCACATTTATGATGTTAACAAATATTTATTCTTCAAATAAATGCTGTTTTTTATTTTTGTATTACTTCCTATTCATTGTAGAATCCCAAAAAAAAGATCACAGTTGCCACAAAAATATTAAGCAGCAAAACTGTTTCTTGAACAGCAAATTAGCATATTAAAATGATTCTGAAGGATCATGTGACACTGAAGTAATGATGCTGAAAATTCAGCTTTGCATCAGAGAAATTCATTGTTTTTAAAATATAAAAACAATTGTACATTGCGATATTAAACTATTACACTGTAATAATATTTAGCAATTTTCAGAAATTTTCAGACCTCTTCCAGAAATGGGAATTTTTTTTTTTTACAATACTATATAATATATAATAAAATATGGAAGTCCAAATATCTTTCAAGGTACTTGACTGCCCCACTCCACATCACAAGCGAGCAATGGGGCAAATAAGTGAAAGCTCAGCTCCTCCAGCACCCAGGCCGGCGTGACAGATGCTCTGCTAGAAAGACGACCAATCGAGACGAAGGCCCATGTGCTGTAACAGCAGGCCAGACGAGAGTGCCTGCAGACTAATTACATATTCATGTCTGTCCCCCTTCACCTAACACACAGCTACTGCCCTCTGATCTCTCTTGAACATCATCTTCCACTATCTGTGGGCTCATCGGGGTCAGATATGTAGTAGCCGATTCTGATTCTCATCAATGATTCTTGATTGCCTCCCAAGCTCCTTAAAATTCCTTTCCGTGGCCCCAGGTCAGATTAGTGAGCCGTCCGTTCGCAAAGTGATATAGATGAGGACAGGCGTCACAACACTGCACTCACACCTTCTACATCGCCTTTGACAGGCGGGCCACCGGAAAGTGGCCAATGGCTGTAGAGAAAGCTCAACAAAGGAAACCTTGGACAGGCTGAGAGCGAATCTGAATGGCTTCTTTATGAAGCGATATCTCTCTTTTTCTGTTGCAGAATTGTATGGAGGTGTACAGTCATCGATTTAACAGACATGAATAGTAAGTGCACTTGAGGACGGTTAAAGGCAGCTAAATGAATCTCTGCCCTTGAAAAGTGCACTGGATGTTCATTTGAATGAAGGGAACCAGAATTGTGACATCTTAGATCTTACAAAAGACTTCTGTTACTCATTTTAGTATTAACCTCCCTATGCATCCCAATTCCACCTAGCCATAAAAAAGTACACTTAGATTTGTAAGAATGGTTTTGTTGTTACATTTGACAATTTGATTGTATGTTTTATCACACAATTGCACTTTTATCACACTTCCTTACATTTGTGACTGCTTACAAATTTGTTGTCTCATGATTTCTTGTAATTATCTCACAATATGACTTCATACCTCACAGGTAAGCATGGCTTAATTTTTTGCAACCAATGCTTTACAATGTGGCTATATCTCACAGATGTGATTGTATGTCTCACAACTGTGACTATCTCTTGTAATTCCAACTTAATTTTGTTTCACAGTTTTCGCCTTATTTCTCACTATTTCTTATAATTGCAATAATCACTATAGATCTAACAATTGCAACTTATTTTCTTGTAACTGTGACTTTATACCTCACAACTATGACTATTCCTTGTAATTGTCTCACAATGTGACTTATTAACCTCACAGATGTGATTGTATATCTCATATATGCAACTGTCTTACATTTACAACTATTTCTTGTAATTGTAGACAGTTTTCATCATATTTCTCAAATTTGTGACTATTTCTTGTAATTGCAAATATATTTCCATAATCATTTCATTTCTTGTAAATGTGCTTTATCTCTCAAAACTGAGACTCTGTTTCTTATAGCTGTGAAATTTTTGTCATTTTCACTTTATTTTTCACGTAATTGTCACTTTATTTCTTGTAATTGTCAGTTTAAATGTCATTGCAATTTTATTGTTTGTAAGCATGACTTTATTTTTCGTAACCAATGCTTTATATTTACAATGTGGCTATATCTCACAGATGTGATTATATGTCTCACAACTGCAACTATTTCTTGTAATTCCAACTTTATTTCTTTCACAGTTTTCACCTTATTTCTCACATTTCCAACTATTTCTTGTAATTGCGATAATCACTTTATATCTAACAATTGCAACTTCTTTTCTTGTATCTGTGACTTTATACCTCACAACTATGACTTTATTCCTTGTAATTAACTTCACAGATGTGATTGTATATCTCACAATTGGAACGGTCTTACATTTGCAACCATTTCTTGTAATTGCAAATATATTTCCCATTAACCAGTTCATTTCTGATAATTGTCAGTTTAAGTCTCATTGCAATTTTACTTTTTTTGTAACCAGTGCTTTATATTTCACAATGTGGCTCACAGATTTGATTGTATGTCTTACAACTGTGACTATTTCTTGTAATTCCATCTTAATGTTTTTTACAGTTACCACCTTATTTTTCATATTTCTGACTATTTATTGTAATTGCAATAATCACTTTAGATCTAACAATTGCAAAAAAAATTCTTGTAACTGTGACTTTATACCTCACAACTATGACTTTATTTCTTGTAATTGTCTCACAATGTGACACAGATGTGATTGTATATCTCATAATTGCAACTGTCTTACATTTGCAACTATTTCTTGTAATTGTAGACAGTTTTCATCATATTTTTCAAATTTGTGACTATTTCTTGTAATTGCAAATATATTTCCCATAATCATTTAATTTCTTGTAAATGTGCTTTATCTCTCACAACTGAGACTCAAATTTATCTATTTCTCATAGCTGTGAATTTCTCATCATTTTGTAACCAATGACTTATATTTCACAATGTGGGTATATCTCACGGATTTTATTGTATGTCTTACAACTGCAACTATTTCTTGTAATTCCAACTTTATTTCTCACAGTTTTCACCTTATTTCGCACATTTTTGAGTATTTCTTGTAATCATCACTTTAAATCTCACAATTGCAACTTAATTTCTTGTAACTGTAAATTTATATGCAACTTTATTTATCATTTTAAATCATTTTGGGCCTAATGGTCAGCATCCATCCCTGCTCTCCTTCCAAATATCTTCTCTTCACTCTTTACTTTCTTTATTTACAAAAAGAAGAGCACTTTTTCTGTACCACAAGTCCAATAAAGTTTCTGGCTTGACATTTAGGATGAACAATAGCGTATCATCTCACCCACCCACCAGACTGTGAAGATCACAGAACTCCGCAGGCGGGCTCAGGTCAGCACAACACTGTGACTGTTGTTATATTGTGAGGGCTTGACCATCATAAATCTAGCATGTCTGTTTCAAACACTGCAGGAGCTGAGCACTTAACACCAGCACTTAACTGTTACTCATTCACTGCTGCCTATCCTTTCTCTCAGTGTCCTAGGCATGATTTACAATAGCCATGTCAAATAATCTTGACCTTGATACAAAACATTGCCGGTATGCTTTAACATGCACTTATATTGCAAATCCTGTGCATGGAGAAGCTGAATCGACTGTAAATGTATGATGACGCACTCAGAGGAAGTGTGTGGTGGTCTCTGGCATGAATCTCAAATCACAACTGTGGGCAATGACGACCTGTCAAAATTCTGTGCTGCTATGTGACACAAGCAGCATCACGGGTCACATGGCCTCACACTTACGCAAAACCCATCAGTTTTTCTCCACACTTCTCTCATCATTCTCTCTCTCCGCTGACATTGATGAGACAAGCCACCTGTGATTCACATTCCCACCATGTTTAAAGGTTAGAAAAATACCAGTATTTTCAGAAATGTCATAACTACCATAATCTACATTCTACTAATATTGATTTAAAAAACACAAAGTTCTTCAAAACAACAACTACAAATCTCATTATCCTGTCTCAACTGTTATTTATTATACAGGTCAATCAGATATCAGTCAATTACAGAGTTTATCAGCATGCTTTTACCATGTCTGTGCAACTAAATGAGTGACTAATCATTTGAAGGACTCTTGCTGTAATGGCCTAAGAGAGGTTTTTCCACCTTGCTGACAGTAACGGAAACCACCGTCAACTGTAATACAGCCTGCCTTCAATCACAATCCACACTTAAATCTACACTCCCTTTTACTGGAATGACAATAACAGTATTCAGATAGCAGGAGCCCAGGTAAATTTGGCCTGAATATTCATGCAAATTAATTTTGAATGCATGGATAGATTTGGGAAGCACCCAAGTGTTGCAAAATACATCAAGGCTACTCCAGTGGCATTCTAACCTTGATTCCAACATCCAAACATAGCTGTAAGAGGTTTCAAGAGCAAAAGCTCACTCAGGGAGTCTTTTTATGTAATTGGTTGGAGTACAGATGCATGAGGGAGGCAAAAGAAAATCAATTCCATCTCATTAAATTATCTGCACAGGGCCAAGCAGCTGCTATTAGTCCTGATGGAGATGCCACGCGTTTATCATGTCATCCCAAATAAGTCCAGCACAACCAACATGTCCAGTTCTGCAAGATTCTGCACTATTTGTAGGTTGCTTATCAAATATATGAAAAATTGCTGCATTAATCATGTCAAACTTGCAGTGTTCATGCAGTTTGAGTGCTTCTGTCATTAAAACAAATTAAAACATGAAACTCAGTAAATTAATAATTCACAATGTTAATATATTATAACGCTGACAATGTAAAATATAACTTATAATAAGATATAAAAACAAATCTAAAATGTATTAAAATAATATAATACAATATAATTTTTTATACAAATTGTAATACTAAAAAAGTAAAATATAATTTAAAATAAAAATTAAAAAATGTTAATAACATAATACCATATATATATATATATATATATATAATTTAATTTAATTGTAAAATGTACAAATACTATTTAATATATAAAATCATGTAATATAGAAATAATATAATGTCAAATATAATTTGATATAAAAATATAAAACAAATCAAATCAATCTAATATTTTATAATAAAATAAAATATAATATTGTCACATTTTAATTTAAACTGTAAGTCTCAAAAAATGTAAAATATAAATTGTAATAAAGTAGATATAAAAAATAGAATGTAACAAACTAAACTCAGTAAATTAATAATTAACAATGAATATATATTATAAAGCTGACAATGTAAAATAAAACTTGCAATAAGAAGATATAAAAAAACGAATCTAATCTCAAATTTATTATAATAATATAATGCAAAATAATTTTTTATACAAATTGTAATACTAAAAAAGTAAAATTATTATTATATTAACATTAAAAAAATTATATATATATATATATATAAAATAATGTAATATATAAATAATATAATGTAAAATATATATTATATATATAAAACTAATCAATTTTTATAATAAAATACAATATAATTTTCAATATAATTTAAACTGTAAGGCTAAAAATGTTAAATATAAATTGTAATAAAGTAGATATAAAAATAGAATGTAATGTCTATAATACAATATAATTTATTTTCATTTCGTTCAAACTGTAATGCTGAAATGTAACATAATTTGTAAAAATGCATATATAAAAATTTTATCTAATTATTTTAATAATATAATACAATATAATTTTCTTACATTTTCATTTAAACTATAATGCTGAAAATGTAAAATATAATTTGTAAGAAAAATAAATAAAAATCCAATCTAATATTTTAATATTATAATATAATATTAATAATGAACTTTTCACTCATTGTAATTCCTATACGCAGTAATAAAAAAAGTACAAAAATGTAATCTAATATTTTAATGTAATCCAATATAATTTTCATAAATATTGACACAAAATCTAATGCTGACCATGTAAAACATAATTTGTTAATAAAAAACACAAAAAATTTCATTTAATATTTTAATAATATAAAAATGTATTTTCTTAAATGGTGACTGAAATTTTATATAACTGTAAAAATAATAAAATAATTTAATAATATAATATAATATAAATTATTACATGAGCAGACAATCCTTCAAGGACATGTTGGTGTTGCAGCATACAATGTATGTGTTGCGACAGTTCACAACACCTTCTCAAGTGCTTTGACGAAAACACAAGACACATCTGACCTTGTGCTGTCCACTTGATCAGATCCCGGCTGCCAAACCCAGGTGTAAACGTGGCCTGCCATTAGGCCTGGAAATGAAGAACCTAAGCAAGGTGTCAATGGAGTATAATGGTTCCTGGCGACCTTTGATGATGGCTTGAAAGAGCAGTAGAGAGAGCCTGATCTCCTACATGAACATTCAAAGTGCTTAAGGAGCGTCTCTACATTAGACTTCGCACACATGTGAGAAGGAGACACCGGCCCGTGTTGAGAGGTGCTAAAAGCTGCAGTCAAGTGCAGATGTGAAACGGCCTCTGCTTTTGATGTTCACTCGAAATGTCATCTCTTTTTCCTCAGCTTTCTCCCACTCCTTTACTGTCACTTCCTTTGTTTGCATCTCTCTTCCTCCCTCCTACATAACCACGCATGCATATGCACATGTTGGCGCACAGTCATGAAAAGTGGCATGAATGGCACACAAAGTTGCTCCGACGGGCTGCTTTTGCTGTTTAATTACAGACGGCAAGTCTAATTTTAGCTGCCTCGGTAAAGGGCAGATGTTTGCAGAACATTCATCCATGAGAAGGCAAATGTTTTGAGGCGAAGCAGCAACGCTATAGATTCCTGAAGAACGCAAGCGCGTGACGCCGCAAATGCGCTGACAGTTTTATTAAAAGAGACGCTGTCCATACGCACCAAAGCACTCTGATGTGCCTTGGTGATCCCCCTTTTTAACGCTGTCAAAGGCCAACTATCACGATCGGGGCACAAGGAAGGCTTTGACAGGGTCAGAGGAATCTGACTCTAAAAATAACAGAAGATATTAAAGAAGTGTCACACTAATCCCAGATACTGAGAGGACGGATAACCAGCACATCTGATGGATGACTCAGTTTTCTGTTTAATCCTAAGATTCGAGACACTGGAAAACTGTGGTTCTCCTGAGGATAAAATGAGGGAGTCTTAAAGAAGTAGTGAGCCCACGAAGAAAAATTTGCGTTATAATAAACACGTTTGAGTTTCTTGCTTTGGTGGAACACATAAGGTGATTTTTTTTAACCATGTTCGGAGTGGGGCTTTTAAGTTTTAAAAAGAACCATAAAAGTGAGTCATATAACTCATAAACCATTTAAAGAAAGAGTACACTCAAAAATCATGTTCAAACTGTGTGACTTTCTTTTTCTGTGCGGCATAAAAGAGTAAAAAGTAAAAGTATTTGTGTACATGCAGTTTTTGTGCACACAATGAAAATCAGTGGGGTCCAAAGCAACATGGGACCCCTAATGACTTTTATTGTGTGGAGAAAAGTTTATATATATATATATATATATATATATATATATATATATCCATTTATGCTTCACTGAAGAAACAGTCATACATTTATGGATGAACCATCCATTTAAATGCTTCTGAAAACCTTCTAAAAAAATAATTAAATTAAAATATTATATAAAATAAAATGCATATTTTCAAAAAAATAATTTATTTATATTAAATTAGTTTTAGTTTTCATTTTTTGCAATTTCTAGTAATTTTAATATATATTTTTTCTAATCTAATATTTTATAAATGTAAAACAATAACATTTTTACATTTTCACTCAAATAAATTATCTGTCCTAAAAAATGTAAAATCAAATTTGTCAAAATATGAACATTTAATTGAATCTAATATTTAATAAAATATAAGAAAAATGTTGACAACCTGTAACGCAGGCAATTTAAAACACAATTTGTTATTTAAACAAATATGAAAAAATGTAACCTAATATTTTAATATAATACAATATAATTTTTCTAAATGTTGACACAACCTGTAATGCAAACATTTTAAAAGATAATTTGTTATTTAAAAAAAACAAGAAAAATGTAATTAATATTTTCTAAAAATAAAATATTTATATTTTTAAAAAAATAAAAAAACATATAAATAAAAAATATATATATATTTTAAAAAATATATAAATCTGCTCTAATATATATGCATTATTTATAAATATGTATTTATAAATAATCTACACTTCATCAAGTTTAATATTTGAATATAATACAATATAATTTTTCTAAATGTTGACACAACCTGTAATGCAAACATTTTAAAAAATAATTTATTTAAAAAAACAAGAAAATTATAATCTAATATTTTCTAAAAATAAAATATTTATATATTTTTAAAAAAAAATAAAAAGATATATATATAAATAAAAAATATATTTTTTATACATATTTTTTAAAAAGATATAAATCTTCTTTAATCTAATATTATAATAATATAATACAATATTTTATACATACTTTCTTAAATATTGACAAATTGTAATTCTGAAAATGTATCTATAATTTATAATTCTGGTATTTTCACAATATATTAAATTAATAATTTTAAATAACCTTTAATAATAAAATAATACCTTATAAAATAAAATAAAATAAAATAAAATAATCAATTGTGCGCTGATAAGAAAAAAAAAAAGATTTCTGATTTGTGAATTAATCGTTCTTTTGATGTGGATCTTTTCACGATTCAAATAAGTCTCTGGCTTCAAATCCAACTCATGGACTGTGTGACCATGTCACTGTACAGTAATTTTTTTTATAGAAATGCCAACTTGCTCTCATTGCTTCTACAGTATGTTACAGTACAGTTTGTTGGTGCCAAACTAAATATGGCATCCATTCTGACTAAGGTCTGTAGGACTGAGGTAAAGTGGGCGTCCACACATTTTAAAACTGTCAAGCTTTCATTGTATTAGAAGCCAAAGCCTGATAAAGCCCCGAATGTGATAAATACTCAAGTACAAAGCGTTTAATTCATGAAAATGACATTTAGGGCACATTCTCACATCACATCTGTCGCTTCGGAAGGGTTGATTAAAGTTTAAAACTGACATAATGCAGGCGACAAAGACAAAGCCGGGTCTGATTTAAAAAGCTCCTTAACAATTTGAAAGGACTGCGAGTTCAATGATGTGGAAATTAGCAGGGAAAGTATAAGCATAAAGGACTGCAGGATTAGCTTATCTTCCAGCCGCGAGCCCTTCTTGCCCTTCTCAGTCGGTGGGAAGGCGAGATGTTAAAAAAGGTCCCAGTTTATTTGAGATGGCTATGGGGCAAGCTGGAAAAGCGTAAGCTCTCGCAGCTCATTCTGAGATTAATACATAATTCATTAAAATGAGAAGATCTAAGAACAAGCTGATAATGTCTGTTGGATAATCTTGCGACGCTTGATAAATTCAATCTTCTGACGGTTTATTTTGGAGGGAAAGTAATTTGGAGAGCCTTTGAGCAAGTTCAGAGCTCTGGATGGAAGATATGAAGCTTATGGGCAGCTCCGAATCTTCTCCGCTTTGTTGTTGGGTCCAAAAGATAAAGGCGCTAATGCAATTTGAGATACGATCTCCAGCAAATATGAGGGTGGATATCAAATTATCTGCATGTTTGTTTCCGATCGATTCCTTTTAGCCTTCATAGACTTAGCGAAGCATTAAAATAGCATGTGTGCCATAAGTAATGAAATTCGACACCGTTTCCGTTATCTTGCTATCGCCTCACACTCCACACTGGCTTCTGTACTGTAAAATGCTAAACAAACAGGACCTGAGGTGACAAAACATACGCCGCAATCTCAGGCTTCGCTGGAGGCAAATTAGCAGCTGGTGTGCTAATCCTTAGCGCTGGATTACCTTCGTGAATGTCATGCGCTGTTCTACCATGACAGCAGGTGGAGCGGACAGATAATCCAGGACAGTAAATACTTATTGGACAGAGATGTCTGTCATTAGCCTGCAGCGGACAGACTTTTCTCTCCTCAGCTCTCTGAAAAACTTGATTTTGACTGGTCAGCATGGAAAAATAGATTTGCATAATGACTGTTTGACGGCCATCCCAGGCAACTGTTTTCCTACGTAGCTGTGCTAGTTTCATGTCTTGGGTATCACACTACAGGTCCTTTTTTCTTGCATAATATAATATAGTACATAATATGATTTATAATTTATAGGCTATGTCTGTACATATCTGTTCATATAAATATGTTTATACATATTAATATAAATATTTATTTACATAAAAATGTATTTTTTTAAACTAATTTTACAATTCTCAAATGTATTTATTTATTGATCTGTTTTATTTACTTCATTTATTTATTCATGCTCGCATATTTATTTAATAGCTTATTTATTTATTTCAATAAACATTTACTTTTATAAATAATCAGTTAATTCATTATTATTTTTTATTTATTATCATTATATTTTTTTAT